>JAQIWE010000954.1:0-18043 GCA_034698565.1 Campodea plusiochaeta
TTTTTAAATTATGCTATTTGTGCTATTGTTTTGTCTTTTGTGTTCACTGTAATAGGAATTTGTATTTCCGTTGTGTTCCACAATAAAATTATTATTATAATAATAAAAAAAAGAAACCCTCTGTTTGAAGCTATATCATCATGGGCGACGGGAAAGTGAGTTAATCAAGTCGAAGAGCTCGATGCTCGCAAAATAATAATAATAATAATATTGCCATATATGATTTCACTCCATAATATTGTTGATGATTGATTATTATTTAGAAGCAAACTGTTTTAAGATCAGGTCAAAGTAAATACTATTTGATATACTATTAATACTAAGTATGAAATATAATCAAGTCATTATAAGCATTTCAATGTAAATAATAATACTGATATGCTTTGTTAAACATTGCAAAACTAGTGATATATTCGCTACTTTTCCGTTATTCCTATATAGTGTTGCCATTTCCCCAATTTCCATCAGTCAATCTATTTTCTTTGCGTAAGGTGTGTATATGAATATAGATTTTGGCCTGAAATGTACTGGTTTCATACGAATATGAAACTCCCTATAGGCCTTAGACGAAATACTTTATATAAAGTATTTTATTTATGCTCTTACTTTTGTACTTTACATATAAAAAAAATCAACCTCGCGATTGTACATTTCTGGATTTTTTAAATTATTATGTAACATATTACTTGTGTCGGTAATATTAAAATTCTTAGTCATCTGAAGCTTTTATAATGGTTCACACCCATTCATTTTTTTATTTTGAAAAATCCCCGCTTGTACAATTTTATTGGAAAACAAATTGACGAAATAATTAACCTAAGAATTCAAATGACGTTTTTAATATTTCTAACTTTCCAAAGCTGGTGATAACAAGATGCTTGTTTGCATTCCAATGAGAATAAGTCAGATTAAATCCTTTGTTACGAATACTGCTGTCCTAGTGTCCTTTACATATTTTAATGACGAAAATTTTCACTGATCTATTTTTAGTAACTAAACACTCATGTATATGTACACTCGTACTGTTTCTAAAACTTTGTCTTATATATACACATTTTATTAAAGCATCCAATTATTATTCAACTGCTGGCTCTATATATAACATAAACAAAGAAATTTAACTGTCTTTCTGATTTCAATAAGTTGTATTTTTTTTTTTCAGTCCACTCAAAAAGATAATAAAAATTCTTGTAGATTACATTCGCTGTTAAAAAGAGAATGCCAATATACAGTATTAGTAATGGTATGTATGAAATTGTGATTTATGGCAATCCCTGTCACATACAAGCAGTTGAAGTTATAATATGATAAATATATTTTAATTTCATACTTAATTAAAGTTCTTTTTAGACCAACATCATCATTGAAATGTACTGAATTAATGATACAGAATCTGGTCTGAATTATTATTCTTTTCCGTACTATACAGTATAATTATACATTATATATAAATTACATAATTATTTATTGTGTTCTCGTAAATTCTTTCGTATTAGAAATATACAAATTCGACCGATTTTTTCTTGTCTTCATAACTTTCAATTTGTTTATGAATTATTGAGTATCTCCTAAAGTTCTGATGCATGTTAATTTCGAAATAAGAATGTACTAGAAATAACAACTCTGAAATTCCTGGTTCTTTTAAAAAAATCTTTGCAGTTTGACATTTTTAACGCAAATACTTTTAAAAACTTCATTTCTCATTTCATTATGTTATTTTACTAAATGAGTATGTATACCTTCTTCAACTTATGCCCTATAGAACAACATTGATTGAACAGCAAATTTCAAGATTAAATGGTAATTAGTGCAAATCTCGGTGCAAATTCATTTATACTCGTATATTTACTATACAGCTGCCACGTAAAACAACCTATGCGTTGTTTGCACTTTGTTTCAAAATTTCTAGAGTGGCGGTTCACCGTTTCACCTTTGAATGATAGGTTTTTGAATAAAATGTAACAAACGGTGGTCATTTTCAAAAATTAAGTTTTATTACATTGACTGCTGAAAGAAAAGTAAATTTTCAGGAAAAAAGAAAAAAATTATATCAGAATAATTAAGTTGAATTTGAGTATACAGAGACGAGTTCAAATGGAAACTGGAATTATTTTACTTTTATATCGAAGCTGCTATGTTCAATATCTGAATTATTTATGTGGATTTATGTCTGAAAAATTTCTGAAATTTTTGGTGTGCAAATATCTGACAGGCATTTCCATCTGAATAAAAAAATTCTCGTATAGAAAGACGTTATAGAATGACAAGTAGAATAACCAATAATGTATTGGAACGGCTATGAAGAACTTGATATTTTTAAAGCATATTCTGAACTATATAAAGCTATTTTTAATGACGTGTTTCCTCCTCTGAGTTCTGACAATGTTCAAAGAAATCTGAACCGAATTTCAACTTGATTTCTCTTGACTCCAGGGAAATTCTCAAACTTTAAACGTTGATTTAAACATTGTCAGTATAACTTATAATAAAACAATGTTTGTCAATATAAAATTATTAAGCCTTACGCAGATCATATTACGTGGTTGATCAAATTTCATTGTATTTCGGTAGGTAGCTCTTGTATAATTTTTTTTTGGGGGAGGGGCTGAAACTACTGAATTAAGAAGAGGAAAATGTTTCTTCTTGATCTTTATGATGCTGATGGGCGATACATTTTTTTTCTATTTTGGTTGGCAGATCTATTTTTATCTTATCTTATGAATAGTTTTGAAAGTTTTTATGGTTGCGTTTCTTGTATGAAGTAACTACAATGTTATTATTATTATTACCAATTAATACTATTTTCATCACAATTTTTCTCTTCTGAAAATTCTATTTTAAAAATTTCCCTCATTTCTCTTATACAAGCTGTATTCTTTTAATTATCTGAACCTCCTTTTGAATTTTCCTTTCAAAGTATAAACACAAATTTCTCTCAGAGAATTGCAGTAAGTATAAGTACACAGCCAATAAAGTCCAGTGCAGTTTTGTAACATGGACGTGCCTTAAGGGAGGGAATGGGGGAGACCAGAAAACGAGGTAAGCACAAAAAATATAAATAAAACTTTGAAACATTGATTATGCATCTAAAACCATTCTCTTCTCCCATCTCTTTCCCCTCTTTCTCTTATCCTTCTTTCTCTCTCTCTCCCCCCTCACTCCCTCTCTCTCTCTTCTCTTTCTCTCTCTCTCTCCTGCCTCCCACTGCTCTTCCTCTCTTTTCTCTCATGGCAAATGTGGAAAAACTTGGCGAAAAAGTTTTTCGCAGGTTTATTTTCAAAAAAGGAGTGAAAGACGAGTGCGCGCGCAACCATCATTTCTCAAAGGATAATGATTACTGACCCAATGTTGCCGTTCCGTTGGGCATCTTCGAATTCGCGAAAAAGATGAGACGCTTCTGGGGGAGTTTTCCTTCCTTGTTCTTTACTGGGGGATGATTTAGATTAATTATTGAGTGGAATTTCCATGGAATAGTGAAAATAAATATTTAGTGGAATTTCAAATAATTTGATGGTTTTTAATTTTTGCAATATACTCATATTATGAACTACTTGTTAGTTTTCAGTAATGTTTCTGAGTTCTGAAAATTCGAATAGTAAAATAATCGTTCATGTATAATAAAAAATACTCAAAATTTCAATTTTCTACCTTCAACATCTTATAAAAACCATTTCAGAAGCAGAAGCGTGAAAATCAATCATTCGTCCCTTCTCCAACCCGAGCAAAAAGAGAAATTTCTCCTTTGGCTCGAAGGAAAAGGAGGAGATTCTCCAGAAAGAGATGATGCTGAATCATAGAAAGTGCATGACATTGAAGTTTGCAAAATAATGGCAACATGGCATCCCACGTCTTGCCATGCGCATATACTTTGAAGCGCAGGATTTGTTGAAAAGGGAGGGCGGTGTGGGAGGGGGGATAGGGAGAAACTGAAGAGAGAGAGAGCATTTATACAGGGGAATGAGAGAAAAAATAAAAAGAGAGAAGGGGGGAGAGAAAATAGGAGGGCTTGCGCGGAGGTCTCAGTCGCCAGGAAAGTATAGTAGGAGACGGAAACATAGGGGTTTGTGCGGAGACACTTTTAGCACACACATTTTCTTACATATTGGTCAACATCAAAATATCCTGGGCGAAAACCATTTTCATTTTATTTTTTTACTATCCATCAGCTTTGATAACGCTCCTAACTCCCCCCAAAAACAACATCAGAATTGTTTCTTACGTTTGTATTGTCTTGAGATTTTGTTTTCTTAGATATGAAAACATTCGCCCAGTTGAATGTGGAAGTGAAGAGTGAACGAATTGTCGTGTAAAAGTGTGATCGTTGAAACCACCATGTGACAAGATACAGTGGTTATGGAGGAATTTCAATGTGCGGTTTGCAGTATGACGAACGAAACTAGAAGAAATATGTGTTCTAGACTGGACTTATAGTGTTTTGTTCATATATTAGGATTTCTGTTTTTGGTTTTACCATTAAGTTTGTGCTGACTTGAACCCGAACGTACTTTTTTACGTTTTTCATTTACCCCGCCGAGAATTGTCCAAAGTGAATCCGACTTGACAGGTGCATAACTGTGTTCCTCCTTTTGTCACTTTAAAGTGCAAAACCTCCGAAAACACAAATAGGACGGGTTCTTCCCCGTGTACCCTCTCCCCCTTTCCCCCCCTTATTAACCCAATCCTACCTTCTCCCGAGAAAAACATCTTCTTCAACCCAGAGAAATTGTCCATGCAGAGGGGTACATGGGTACTTGGGATCGGGTAGATTGGAAGATTGAACAAGTACCGCAACGACTGGGTTACGTAAGTAATATCTCTCTATCTTTATTCGCTATCTATAAAAGACCACTGACTTTTTTTTATCAAGGTCAAGAATCACTTTTCCAAAGATGAACCTCGTAATCTTTTTGTTTGCTGTTATCAGTGTCTTGAAGGTGATATAGGGTATTTTGAGATAAGGTTGTAATAGTCGTGTGCTATGTCTTATGTGGCGCGTGTCTTCGTCTTAGATATAACACTTCAAATACTTGTAAGTAATTATTGTTCCTTCTTATTTTTAAAAGGTTTCTTAGAACATAAGTCGTCAATATATATGCTTCTTTTAATTGTTATCTGCATATTTGAATTCGTTATCAGTTAGTGTTTACTTGCATATTTTAATATGGTATCGTATATAGGTGTAAGATTGAAAGGAATATAACAATGAGAAGTCTTCAGGTGGATTATTTTGTATTTAGATCCCCTCTTTTATAATTTAATGTTCTGCTGAAATGACAACAAAAATCAGCTGACTTAAAAAAAATAATCGACTCAATTACAAATTAAACTTCAATTAGCGATGTTAAGTAATAATTAACAATATTAAATGACGAAACATTGCACATGCAATGTATTATTAATTTAGAATATGCAAATGCGAACAGCGAACTGTAATACGTAAAAAAATCTCTGAGCTCAATTAATCAAAGTTATTCGTTGGAAGAATAACTATAAAATACTCTTATTTTATTATTTGAATGCAAGTATTGCAGTATATATATCACTTGGTGATTGGACATACATTCCCACGCTTCCACTACTTTGGTGTCTATAGAGCTATATACAAACACGAAGCATTTGTAGTCCGTAGTGTTGCGTAGAGTTCTGTATGTGTATTTTCCATATTTGTACATTCTCTAGGGCATTTATTTGCTATGCTTGCACAAAATGCACATTCAAAAAGGGCAACATGGAACTAAAAGTGGATAATATTGTAGATAGAGTTAGGGAAAAGCACTCGCGTACGGTGCTTTAAAATCGTCAATATTGCACTTGTGGAGCGTTGCAGTTTAAATTGAATGCCTAAGAATACACTCATAAATACTTGTATAAAATGTTAACATTCGCTTTTATACTTCATGGGGAAAGTATGTTATTGTTTTAAACAACGTTCTTCCTACAGTAAAATGATTTTCATTCTATTATATTGCGATTTAATATTAGTAACATATGAACTTTGTATCACTCCACATTTCAACAATTCTAATTGAATTCCAGAAATATTGAACATCTCATATCAAACATACGTCCTTATTGTAGAGAACAAGTAGAAATTCTTGCGGTATTATACAGGGTGAATGTTTATTACCCTCTCTTTGCTATAATATTTTGTAATTACTGATAATTGAAACACGTGGAAAATACGAATTGGCAACATTGATTTTTCTCCTCGGTAAAGTAAATTGAAGTTGGTACTTGATAAATGAGTCTTCTATCTCTCGTTGAATGAGAATCATATGAGTTCCCGGACTCTGCTCTTGCTTCGGTATTGATCTTGTCCTAACTGCCCACCAGAGAGAAAAACTCATGCTACAGAAGAGCGAGAGAGAAAGAGAGAGAGAGAGTTTATAATATGCTCTACGTAGATTTGCTATGTTATGTGTACTCCTTTATATGTATTTAGGCAAAATTTATGTTAGTTTTATAATGGGTTTGTTTTCGAATAAAAAAAAACTTTCCGAATTTAGTTGGGGACGAATTCGCGGAACATGCGGTTTCGGGATCGTTTTCTCTCACTCTCTCGAACTGTACCTCCCATTCGTTCGCTATACACACGAATATCACGTGCTTTTTATTCGATCGTAGAAAATCGGTTGAATTCGAAATTTCGCAATATGACTTTTTCACTTTTCGTTGAAGACAATCCCACCAGATTACTATCACTTTGCGCTATCTTTTCACCTGTAAACATTATTTTTATTATCTCCAAGATACGAAAGTGAACTCTACAATGTATAGTCACATTACTTTTGTTCTAATACAATAGAAAAGAAATCCGTACAAATACACCTGCTACCTGCATTAGTTCCTTCAAAAGAAATTACCCATTTTTTGTAATGGTACACAATAATATATTTCAAGCTGCATACAAATCTGCGAATTCATTATTCGATATTCTTTTTTATTTTTTTCGATATGAATTACATAATTATTTCTAACACAGAAAGCATAAACAAATTCTTAACTTATGGAAATTTAATTTTGGATGTACTCGATTCATATGATATACGAATATAGATACAAAATACATTCAACGAAATTAAATAAAATAAAGAAACACTTCTCAAACAAAAAATATATCATCTCTTAAAAAATAACATCATGTAACAAACCAATCTGACAAAAGTGATGAAACCTAACCCCATAAAAATCAAAGTGTAAAACATTTTAGCGGTTGTATTAGAACATTTTTTGAATCGGTATTAAAAAGCAATGAATCATGCATATTTTGTGAATGTCTGTTGTCACCAGTTGTGTCTTTATCAAAAGTATTCTCCCCTCCTTATACCTCCTACTTCCTTTTTCCTTTATCTAGCGTGTGCCATAGTTATTATATGTCATCCCTACTCTTTCACCAACAGATAATACAAGAGATCACGTGACACTTGAAAGAAGTGATGATACTCTCGGTGTCTGTGTGTGTTTTTTTAGATTGTTTCTTCATCCTCTTTCTGTACTGGGCGTCAATAGTTTCATGTTTCTTGTTAGAAATCCCACTTACTAAGATCGCATGTCATTTTCAAAGTGGGTGTTGAGACAAGATCGGTGTAAGTTATAATTTTTTTTTTTTTCATTTTTTTTTATTTGGCATTAATTTGGAACTCATCTTTTTCTCACCACTATCGACACGGTTGAGTGCATTTGATTGTATAATGTATGTATATGCATACGCAGTGGTTCTATAGTTGGTTACTATTAATGTAATGCTTTACCTGTGGTGCACTTTATGCTAATGTAGGCCTATGATAGTTTTATTCCTATTTTATAATTCGACCGCTGTCTAATTGCACGAATTGAAACAATAGACTAATAGCGACTATTTTAAACCCTCATTTGCACTAATGTATTTCGTCAACCGCATTTGGAAAATTAATATTTAATTTTGGCAATTTTTTTTTTTTTTTTTTTTTTTTTCAAAGTACGGATAGAATCTTTGCGAGTTGTATGAGAGCAAAATCCCTTGATACATTTCATCCATGTGGCTGTACTCTACTGCATGGCTTGAGTAATCGATATTTTCCAGCAGTGTCATCCCCCTACTAATCGATTGGGAGAAGGGTACAGAGAACTTACTTATATGTACTGTGCGGTCCACACTATACAAGCTGCTCCTCCTAGAGAAAGACAGGCTAAATCAAACGTCTTACGAGACGAGAGAGAAAACTTCCTTTAGTCTTCTCCCGGACTTGGAGCGGAGCGGGTCGGTGCATGCTCCGAGATTATGGAACTGTTTCGTTTTTTTAGTTACGTAGGACATATTCTTTTCACATATGGTAATTAAATGGAGAATAAAAAGTTTGTTAGATGAACAATACTGTATCCGATACAATTGGTTTTAAAATATTTTGTCAAATGTTTTATAAAAGCATGTGCAATTAGACGAAGTGTTAGAATTCTGTTTTCTTATTTCACCGCAATCAACGATTTAATTTTATATTTCTTTCCCATTTTATTTCAGAGGTGGACTCTGGAACGGGGATTGGCTAGAAGAAGGGTGAAATTTTTACGAAGTCATTTAACTGGAAAATGTGCTGCTGAGAAAGGTAAATACAAATCCTTTTTTCCATTTTTCATATTTCATACTCTATACACTCTTGTGTGTATCAAACAGATTCGAGTGAATTATTCATTTTCTTTGATCTTCAACTGTTTGAGTTTGCAGTTGTCAATTATCCCAAGTGTTTTGTAGAATTGCTGTGAACTTTCCCAGCAAAAAGTAGAGATTTCCGGCCAAACATGAACACGGAAGGTACAGAACGAAACGAACAAAAAATCCTTGTTATCTTCATTAAAAAATGAGAGGGATTTCGACACATCCGCACTTCATAGAAAATTAACAAGGCAGTAAGCGACGATGAAGCTCTCGTAAATACAAAGCCTATAGTCTCATATATACATTCTATCGCGCGATACTTGTGTAAGCAATATACAAACACATAATAACTATAGTTCTAACAGTTGGTTTAGAAGCATTTAGTGGAAAAATAGATACACGTACAACACGGCATTACAATACATAGCATAGACTCGTACAACATTTTAGATGTGTTCGGATGTATTCAGTGCTTGCTCATCATTTCAACGAAAGTATGGGATAATATCGTGTTTTATTTCATCAAATATTTATGGAGGGATTATTATTAATAAAGAGTTCTAACAATGTAACAGACATTTAACATGAAATGTTAAATTCTCTTCCTTTTTAGAATGAAAATGTAAACAGGAATGACTAAGTAGAACATAGATTTTTGTTTTGTTTGTTTGTGTAACATCATTTGTACAATGCATTAATATACAAGATTTGCAAATTAAAAGAGAAAAGAATTTTATAATTATTTTATAACACAAACTACAAATTTTTCAAACATAATGATAAAATCTCTAAGATCCCCATCTAATCTCCATTCTCATCAAAACAAACAATTTTCCACTTACTGTAAAGAAGTGAATAACAATTTCCTTTCGTAAAATCAATGCTTTAGCTCTACCCTATAATTTTGTGCGAATCATCAATATACTTTTCAACACATTGAGTCGATTGATTTGACTTGGATAAATTGTACCTTCCACATGAGATACTTAAGACCAAGCCATCACTATATCTACTCGGTAGTGAAGTTTTAATAATAGCCTATCCCCTATGTAAATCTTGTCACATTTGCAATGAAACAAGAAACGTGCAAAAGGGTGTATGAGGGGTCAGTAAGTGGTAGGGTGTACCAGTTTTCGTACCTTGCTTCGTATATATATACTGTGCTGGATATTCGTTTTCTTGATAGTAATCAATCGATTTTAAGAGAGTTCTACCTTTAGAAAGAAAGGGCTGATGTACTGGATAGGATACAAAGTTTTTTGCTATTTATACACAGACAGCTACGTCTAATTGCTATTGGTTTAATGAGTACCGAGGTAGGATAAAAATATACCTATTCGCTCTCTATGTAGAAAGTATAACAGTTCTTTTTACATAGTGAATAGCATTTCAAGTCAGTTAAGACAAAGGGTATTATAAAAATTGACAAGTCCTTAAATACTTGGCTTGTAAGCGTGGTTTATAAGTTTTGAAATATTGATCATTTGAATGCCAGGTTGTTCTTTCTTTCTTCCATTACTTCTTTTTATGTATGGAACAATAAAATATTCTCTTGGGGTGTTATTATGAACTTATAATTGCTGTCGAGTATTCTTTTCAAGAACTTTAACGAGTCTTTTATATTCGATTTCTTAAATGTCACGTAAGCATTTAGAAAATTGCTGCGGTTCTATAATTATACACATTTTTCTACTTGACATTTCTCATCCAGCATTTCTGTTGTACCGTTGAAATGGGCGGTTGTGAGGGTTGCATATTTCATAGGATGATAGAATGACTCGAAGGAGTAGTTGTATACAATAGGAAAAAAACCAACGCACAAAAATAATTTCCTCTTTTACGAATAATTCCATTACTCTAGTATACTCGGACAGATCATTTACTCTTGCTAGTGTATACGATAGTATAATTACACTTTGGTGTTTGTTTTGTAGTACTCCAAAGTATCTTTCCATTCTCGCAAAAAGATAATAGGAACATGGGGAATATAAAAATGTTGAAGTTGTGAAAAGTAACGAATAGTTGAAGTCGTAGTAGCAATGTCATTTTTCTCTAGTTATAACACACTAGCGTCGGAAGCGTCGCTTTTTTAGACTTCCTATTTCGTCCCTCTCCTCATCACCCCCTCTATAGTTCTCTCTCTCACTCTCTCTTGTATGTTGCTACCATGGTAACGGCTTTGCATCCGTAAAATTCTCCTCTCTTCTCATGCTCCTACTTGCTGAGGATATAGAATTACCTTGCTATGTGGATGTTCATGCAACGCTTATGTTGCTATGCATTTTTTATATATATTTTGCTCTCTCATGTATGTTTGCTACTAGTCCCTATGTTGTGATGCACAAGCCTATAGGAAAAATAATAGCTCTTCAGAGTTTGGTTGCACACTTTTTTCCCATAGCGTTTCATTTTACATTCATCATTTTTATGTTTTCATTTGCATGTTTTTTTTTTACCTTTTATTTTTACGTAAGTTGATAAACGATAAGTTTTAAAAACTTTAAAAAACTCTGATTTGCAGTTTATTCAACCGAACTGATAATGTATTTCATTGATATAATTATCAAAGCCTTTGTAGTGAAAGCTTTGTTATACTATTGAACAAGGGGAAAAGCTCACACAATCGGAGAAGTATGCAGATTTCGTAAATTAAAAAATGCATATCTGCTAGGCTTATGGATCGATTAACTTATTCCCCAGCGGCAGTGTCGTTATAAAAGAGTTATTTTAGGTTTTAGTTTAATCGTTGTTAGAAAATGTTAATGACAATGTGTTTGTTACTGCCTGCTATGTGTTATTCGATAACATGCTTCCGTCTCCCGATAATGAAGTGCTGTTTCTTCCACCCCAAAATCCTTTCCATGTCACCCTTTCATCAAGTTGACCGAAACTTCTTATGGAGAACAACGGTGCCTTGGACCACAGCTATAATTCAATTTGCGTATTCATAGGACTTTAAGGAGTCTCTTGCTCGAACACTAGTTTAAGGATATAATTGGTAGATGGCAGGTGAATCGTTTTACTCGGAAACTTCATTTCAACCACTTTCGAAGTTAGAAAAAAAACACGCCTTTGTGGGTGTTGGTCTATCAGCCTTGTTCCGAATTGTCCTGATTCTAAGAGCAGCATCTTCTCCCACGCGTGTCCATTTCTTAACCAATAGAAATTCCCTGTTCTTTGAGGCTGAACCAACCAAGGAGGAAAGTGGGAAATGGGTGGGGCTTCAGCACCCTTCTCTACTGCAAAGAAAGATGTCTTAAGAAAAGTCGGAGGTGATTCTCGTTGGTTCATCTGAAAGCGCATGACCCATTTCCTTTCGACCAGTCACAAGAAAGCGATTTTATAGACTCTCGGTGGGTGGGTGGGCTAAGGAAAGGAAGGAGAAGTGTCCATTCTACAAAAGACGATATTTTTATAGTATTAAAAAGAGTGTTGGTGGTAGCGGGATGAGATTCTCTTTCAACTTGGGGTTTCTTTCTCCATCTTCTGGACTTGGGTGGTAAGATATCTCAAGATATTTTACACTTCACATTGGTTTTCTTATAGCACTTAGACTCTTCTTTTCTCCGAACTTTTAAAGGATTTTAATTATTTTCTTCATGTAAAGATTGTTTCTTTTCTACTTCCAATATTTAAAAACTAGCTTTCTTAAATGAAATTGAAAAGTAAATTCTTGCGATTCCAGTAAGAGGAAATACTTGTCTGCGAAATACCTGTGCATGTTAAACATTTTTTCCCCGTTTCCAAAGCATGGAAGTTGACTTGCTCTCTATATCTATATACCTGCGCCTGCTTGATGAAAGTTATAATAACACAGTATGAATGTATATATTGTTATGTTTAATTCTCCCATTGAATGCATGGATGTCGCATGGCTCTCAAAACGTGTGCTTTCGTTCCACATGCTGCTGTTGGTAAATTCAAATTCTCAAACGATGCGCAGGCAGGCATACTTGCTGTGGGGGAAAAAAGTTAAAATGGGTCAATATTTTGTTGCGATGGAAAAGAGAAAGCATTCATTTGCCTTATGCATGTGTGTGATGTTGGAGACTTCCAATTTCAAGCGAATTCATCCCTTCGGAATTACTGTGGGGGACTTTACGGAGATTATTGGCAAAATCAGACTACTTCTAGATTAAATAAGTAATGAGATTACATTCAATTGCAATTGAAAGTGGTAGAGTAGGTCTTTTAGTATGTTGTTTTTTCTGCAACATCGGAAACTGGACATCGGAACTCATTATTGTTTTACGATATATCTTTTTTCCTGGATTAAACACCTGCAGATTTTTTCTTCTTTTTTTTTGGTTCAAAGAATTCCATTTTTCTTTTTTTAACAGTGTTTATAGTTTAATTTGGTAATTTTCAGAGTCACAGAATAACTCAAGCTTTTACGTTTACCAATTCAATGAGAAAATGTTAAAAATGTATTTGTATATAGACCCAATTTTAAGAAATTATTGACAAACATTACATCATAAAGAATTCAGAAATTTTTAAAGATCTAATTGTTTGACTCGAGGTAATGTTGTTTAGGTCCTTATCGAAACATTTAACTTATTTACATTTATTTTTGGTGTGCATGTTTTGCAAGTAAAAGTTTCGTTTTTAGCATTGCACTCTTGTATTGTCCAGTCATTTAGATTTACTTCACAAAATACTGGTATGACATTCCCTTATCCATAACATTTTGAAGACCCATTACTTGGAGAAGTAAGGCACAAAAATTCAATATCATACGTGAATAGGAAAGAAAAAGCAAGTAGAGAAAAGTATAAGTGCAAGGTGTTCTTTGGTACGGATTATCAAAAGAACACTTTCTGACCATGCCATTACTTTTTATATTATTTTCATGGACATACTTTTCTTCTTTACATTATAGAAATTTCGCTTTTGATATCAGATTCTTTTATGATTACACAATCTCACTAGCGAAGTGAAATATTTTAACATTTACACAAAAAAAGAAGTGACGGATTTTGTAATTTCTTTACACGATTAGTAATATCCGGAAATCATTGTTGTACAGTAAAATAGTGTTACTGCTGGAAATCAAGTTTTCCAATCACAAATCCAGCATCCGAAAACACATACTTTATTTATAATAATTGCAAACCAATATCACAGACATCGCAAATTTGTCTGACGACATTTTTAACTTCATTTTCTTCTCTAAAAATCATAATTCCTCCACCCTTTTTCAAAGTTGATATATTCATGATTTCCCGTTAGTGCTATCTGCTGTACCATTCCACTTTGCTTCCCGCTCATTTCATCCATTGCTGTACGTATAGTTCTTCCAACTCTCAACAGAGGGTGTTGAGTAACTGTAGTTCCTCTTTGAAAGGGTTGATCTTGGTACATTTCTGCAATCTCCCGAATCATCCGAGAGAACAAAGCACAGGATAGGTGGATTCGGCTTGTTAGTTGCTACAAAAAATACTTTCCAGACGAATAAGACTCCACCCCCAGTTTCCCTTTTTTATATATACAAGACTACAACTATTTAAAAATTCCAGCCAAGTTTTGTGAAAGTTTATGACCTACAATCACGGCATCAAATCTTATTAATTCACCTGTGACAATAGGATGCATGTCAGGTAGCATCCTGGCCTTACAAGTGGAAAAATAAAAATAGCCTCCCAGTCACGTAGAACTCTTCAAGGACTTTTTATGAAGTTGCGATTCTGAGGTATCTTATTAGTCAAGCGTTTAGAAATGTAGGGCCGTAAATAGAAATGGAGAGATCGAATCACTGAATGCCCCTTTTTTAACCTAGGCGGCGTTGTATGAGTATACAGTATGGTTTTAAACATGAATATATTAGTTCGTGCAGAATGTAATTCTTCGATGTATGGTATATCATTATCGTAGGGGGGACAACCATTTTTATGCTGATGGTTTTAGAGTAATAATGTATACATTTTATAAATTTCAAATGTAGAGTGAAACAATGTTTTTGGAATTTTTTCTCGTCAACGTAAAAAAATGCTAACTATAAATAAATAGTTTTGTTCAGTGTAAAAAGGTTTCAAACTATTTTTTTGTTGTTATTGTTATTAGTAAATTTGGTAACGATGATCAAAACTCCCGCTTTAGCATGATTTGACATACGAATTATTATTAACAAATATTATTACATTACACAACTGGATGTGGTATTTTGCAATGTTATTTATCTCAGTCGATTGTCAAATATAAATTTATGATAAATTATTTCGTATAATTATCACTTCATTTCGTAATGTTTATGCACTTGATTTTCAACATTTATTTTTCTTTTGCACTGAAACTCATTTTGTCATTTCGTCGTACATTCTCAGTATATAGTCTGTAATACTCTATTTGAAGTTGGTACAAACTACCTCATTTCTACATAAAGAGAATATGAGTAAATTAATATCCATTCTATTCCATATATAGTGATACAATAGTTTGAGTGTAAAAGTTCAATTTCCACTCGAACTATCTATCAGTAGATGAATTTTATTGCTTCACTGATTTTAATTCCACTGTATTAATAGTAGTATAAAAAGATAATTAGGAAGCTGTATAGCTTAGGCTGCTACAGTGTTGTAAGGGTATAAAGATATGGATATACCGACCGTCAAAATCGAGAACAAACTAATATAACAGTTTTGGTATTTTATGATCTATTTCGAGTTCCAAAAATGAATTCAATACTGTCATTTCTCAACTCGTATTTATTCATAAAAGTGGGGATTTCGGTCAAAGAGTAATAAACACTAAATTTAGATTGGTTAGTGAAAAGTGTTAAATTTTGATTTGTGGCGATTTTCCCCACGGATTATGTAATTATAAAATTTATTGTGCATAATACATTAAATCTGAGAAGATCCACGATCGTAATTTTTCGTAATAACGTCTGCCAGATTATTGTCTCTGTAGATAGCATATAAAAATGCATGCTGAAAAGCAGCTTCACCTTAAACCTTTTTTATATTTTGGAAGATTTGAAAGAAAGAAAAACTGTTTTGGAAGCGTTAACAAAATCGTGTTTGCTGTTGCCGATGTCAAGTTGAATTCTAGCACCAAAACGATGATCTGCATTTTGCACATAAATAATTTAACAGTGGCTTTATTCAATTCATTGTTAATAACTTTTATTTTATAAAATTTATTTATTTCGTAAACAGTTTACCCTTTTAAAAATAATATTTCAAATTTCAAGTTAAAGGTATTTTTTTAAATTTCCGTCTTCTTGATGCTATATATGTAATTTTTTAAAAAAATAGGTATCTGTAATTTTATATTACAAATACCAGTATATGTTCGATTTGATTTATTTTCTTTTAAAGTCGGATAATTAAAGTACGTTATAACAATTAATAAGTAAATGTAGGGCTCTATCTGCATGTACAATTTCGATGATTGTCCTTACATTTAATTCGAATCAAAAAGAAGTTTTCGCACCTCGGTCATCAAACATCCATATAAAAACAAAAGAGCATGCTGCATGTATTTCTACAAACAAATCGAATTATAAATGAAGCACTTTTTAAATTTTAAATGTTAACTGCTGTATCTGTAGACTGATTTCGGTTTGTTTCGTGTAAACAGTATACAAATGCATTTATAGTTAACATTCTGTTTGGAGAATATAATAATACCGTTTTATGTATTTATAGTACGTATATTTTTGCAATCATTATTATTAATAAACGTGTGTGTAAAATCTGATTGTTGAGAATATTACAACTTGTCAAAAAGCATAATAGTTATATTACATTCGTACTTACGCTTTTATACTATATACAGTAACGCATGAGTGAAAATTAATGTTTTTTTAAAGGACTTGCTGCTGGATTTAGTATATTGAAAACCATTATTATTTTGCTACATGAATTTTCCTTTTGTTTTGGCATGTTTTGCAAGTTAACAATACATAATTGTAGTTGACTGGATGCGGAAGAAAAATAACACTTTTTTATATTTCAAGATAAGTATACAATGATGGGAACTAAATCAAATGATTTTTTTTAAATTTGAAAATAACGTAACCTACTTCAAAGTTCAGCAAAGCAATATTAGATAGAGCTATCTTTAGAATGCTGGAATGGTATGAAAATTCCTATAGTTTACACTGAAGTTCACATTTGATTTCATAATTTAAAATTACTAAAATTTTCTTAGTAATTTTAAACCGGCATAAAAATAACAAGGGTCAGTTTCATATCACAGTTTCCTTGTACGTGCAATGAACTAAGAAAATTCAATAAAATTGTTAATTATTATTTTTTTAACATAAGGTGGCTTCAATGGATTAAAGGCCCATTATTTTTCAGCGGGAAGTCCCGATTTCCAGCACAAATTAAAGGTCAGTTGAGAATCTAGTACAATAGAGAACAAAGAAATTGAAACGGAACTTGTGTGTTGGAAAGCGAGTCCTCCTGGTGAAAAAAATTACACGTTTAAGAACGTGCGTTTTTTATATGAATACAGTATGTCCTAAGGCTAAACCACAGTAACAAAGAACTACTTTTTAATCTGCTGATATAATTATGAAACACGAACATTTTCAAACTTCTTCTGCGCATATTTAAATTTTAAAAACTTTGAAGAACGTGATTCTCAATTCCCTGACGTATATCTAGAATCATTTTACTTTCAGTACCGATCTCTACTGTTCACAGGAGTTTGCCGTACTTTTTGTGATGAGCATAAAGCTATTATTGCATGTTGGAACTTAGTTGAACTTGTCACTCATCTATGGAACCGAATAGGGGTTATAGACTCGACGCAATTGGTAATTACATTAACGGAATGGCGTGGAGTTAGGGATTTTTAACAAAGTTCTCATCAATGTTTCGCGTATTATGTGACACAACTTTATTGCTTCATGATGTTTCCATATAACCAGCAGTTTATGTTCAAGGATTCGCTTGCATGTACAGGAGTTGTTTTTAATCTTCGCAGAGCTATCAAGTCATTTGTTTGTAGTGTATAGTAATAATTATAAAGAAGTGGAAATCGTTATAAAGCATTATATATTAGAAGTATTAACTTTAAATTATTACTCAGACATTTTTTTTATTTACCACCGGAGTATACAGATAATTATCATAATCTTGAAAAATAATTCTTTGTTTTGACTGTTAAAATTATTCTGCCGTCGTTACCGATATTTTTGTAAATTTTTTGTGCCGTATATAGTGCCGACCAATTCATGTAATATTTCTAGTTTAATTGTATATTTTAACCTTTTAAATTCTACATTTAAAAAATATATATATATTTTTGCGTAATGTCTGTTTTCATATTTTTAGGTATACCGTCCATAATTATATTAGTTTTCATTAAGATTTTTATTTTCTCATTGATATTATATACAATTATACATTCTTTATACTTATATATGTGTATGGCCCAGTGGTGGCGCCAGAGAGGTGA
>JAQIWE010000955.1:0-17993 GCA_034698565.1 Campodea plusiochaeta
ATGACTATTTCTTGGACTAGTTTCTTTTGAAGGCCAAATCTTCTTATAAATTTCTCCATGAAAAAGTTAGTGATCGTATAATGTTACCAAAACTGTTAGGAACAACATAATACCAAACAGGCACATCGATTCCGTATCAGGCTGAAAAAGAATTAAATATATTTTAAAACAAATTATTATTATTTCGTAATAGAGGACGTAAACGAATAGCAGAAAAGCTTAAAATATATTTTTTGTTTAATAATATTATATTTTCGTCAGGATCTGTAAGTTCACCTTATAATTATCAAGAATGAAGAAACCTATGAAAAATAAATTTGTGCATTATCTAGAAATGACTGCATGCTTTCTTTACTCCAATAGTTAAAAAATATTAATAGAGTATAAATATTTATTGCGGGTATCTTTTTTTTCGTTTCATTTCATTTCGTTTCAAGCAATTTCAGAAGTTTTTATTACCATTATTATTGTTATGTTATTTATTTTGCATTTGTTGTCTGTCGTCATATATTATGACTCTCAAAACATATTTTGAGAGGGAAATATGTTCCAGAGTCATCATAAATATTAATAGTCATAATTCTATTATGCTATGACGAACTTACAGTATTGTGAAATTGATTAACAGCTGGCCAGTGAAAAGCAGTTAATATTTACGACTTACAAGCAATTGAATTTCAACATATTTTTCCCCAGCTACAAATTATATGTTGTACTAAATACAGTATAGACAACTATAGGGGAATCGAAAAGTATCTGTCGATCACTTTTTTTCTCTCACGCAAATTGATAAGTTTATTCGGAAGTATTAGCCGAGGGAAGAATCATTCAGTCAAACTCTCGTATACAGCTCAAGAAAAGAATTTTGAAAATCTTAAATTATTTCAGAATTCGAAAAATCTTCAGATTTTGTCAAAATCATTTGAAACTCGCAAACTATTGAAAACCAGTTAAACTTTCCAAACTCTTATTGAAAATAAATCCAAACTGGTTTATTGAAACTCGCAAATTCACAGGATTTTATACTGAATTGGCACGATAGATAAAAAAAAATTCGATGATGATGTTACATGAGCGTTAAAGTATTACCTGTTATATACATTAAATAGGTAGGAAAGTCAAATAAGACTGGCAAATCTAACATCATGATTAATGTAATTGCTGCTCCTAAATTCCTCTAATATTCAGTGTAGTATATTTCCATTTGATATTTACATTAACCGTGTTGATTTCCCAGTCTTTGACTGTCTTACCAATTTTAATAGTATAGCTCATATTCTTCAAAAATTAATGTCATTAATTGTAAAGAGTTATACAGTTAAATTGATAAGAAAGTCAAAAACTGGGAAATCTCAGAAAAATTATTTAAAAAGTTATAAAAATATGTAGATATTTTTTATAATGGAAAATTTGCATAACTAATGTTTCGATATTTTTTTCACAGAACATATTTTGTCAATATCATTCTGGAAAATATCAAAATGAAGTAATATAAAATGACAAAATGCAGTAAGCCGATTATGAAGTACAGCCGGTGAATGTGTTTATATGCGCGAAACTTCTGATGATAATTATGAAATAGGTAACAATTTTTTTTATGTTGAAATATTATTTTATTAATCATCATATCTGTTTTAGGAAAGCTAACAGTCTATTTCTCAATTTGTCGGTATCACTATAGTTCATTATTTTTTGCACTTCTAACAAAAGCTGATTACTGTAGTTCTGGGGATATTTTTAACAGATTTTCAGGTAAGGTTTCTTTTCAAATTATTATGTGATATTAGTAAATAATGTGTTAGTAATATACTTTGGAATAATACAGTAAAGAAGTATAAGTAGCAATTTATTGCACATTATATATTCTCCATATATAGATTATACATATATTTTGTTGAAATTTGGATGGAAGACTGCTTCTATAGAATGTATGTATTTCGCCTGTTTATTGGAAATCAGAAACGTCATGACGTTTATTTTAACATGTATTAGTATTCTTCTTTTTTTTAAATGGAAACAAATGTAACGCAATTTTTTTATAGTAATAAAAGGACTAATTTAATAAACTTATTTTTCGAGCCTTGATCCTAATAAACGGCATGCATTCGTTAAATAATACAATGCACATGCGTTCTAAATAAGTAACTTTAAATTTCATGTGTTCATATACAGCAAATAACTATGGCTGCTGTGATTGATAGTAAATAAGGTAAGATGTCTGAATGTAATTTATAAACTTTTTGAGTATAAAATATACTTACTGAAGTTTTTTTTACTTAATGTTCATAAATCTTTAAGTTTTTATTTGTTCCCGTATAATATTATATATTTGTTTTATATCACCCTAATTTAATCTTTAAATGTGTCTTAAAATAAAAGGTGTTATGTCCCCATAAATAATGAAAACACCCTTTAATTATAAGAAAAACTGGACAAAAAAGAACTCTGATATCCATAAGATACATGCTATTATTTTTAAAACCATACCAAATATTTGGGAACTTATCTAACTATTACACGGGTGGTATAAGGGCGATCTTTTGAATCTTTAGTGCGATCTCGTTCACAATGGAACAAACAAGTTAAGAGACCTCCACCTTAAATTAAAATTCGAGTGGCCAAAATTTGAAATTTGTATTACTTACCAGGTAAGGTCTCAAATCGTTATTTTTATTTTGAATTGCATTCGTTATGATAAAATTAAAATATATTTGTGTTGTTGAATCTGGGCGAAGGACTCTTCAGAAATACAAAAATGACTCTTTACAATATGTCATTAAATATATAATTTCCAGTTTCAAAGTAACCGTTAAGCCAAATCCAAATATTTCTTATTAACCATCGATTAAAACTTGTGGAAACTATGTCAAGTTGGCTATTCTTTTGTTAAACATTCTTCTCTCGATGCTATTCATATTCTTGATGAATAACACCATTTTTAACGACCCAGAGGTACAATAAAGGTTGGATTATTAATTTTCCATTCTTAAATGTGTTGATGAATTTGTCGTGAAGTTTTGAGTGGCAAGCAGCTGTGATGTGATCTAGTTTTGTAGCGAAAGAGAGGGGGGTCTGGTACCTCCCGTACCCCCCTTTACCCTGTTCTCGTGCGCGTTCATACTATCGACCCTTTTCGGTCTGGGAAATGCTCGGCGATTGGTTGAAAATCCAAAAGAGGTTGCTCTCGACGTATGCTGGCAAAAGTGCTGGAGGAACCGCTTGTTTGTTGTGTTGTTCCTCATTTTCCATTCAAAATTAATATTGTGATGTGTTAAATAGATTCGAGGGACACTTTTGCCTTCTTTTTATAAATATAATTCTTCACTTTGTGGGTGTTTCTCATCTTTCTAGTGTATTATTGTTCGTGCTGTGAAGCGAAATTTTTTCTTGTTGAACTAATTCTATTTTTCATACCTTTTTGGATATCTGTAATATCGTTGTCGTCTTTTTTCATCGCTTTTTGTATTCGTGTTTGAATTATGCCGAGTGCTGGTATCACTACGTCAACGGGTTTTGCTCGATGCACTAGCGGATGTAATTTTATTGCTTCTTATTATATGCTAATCGATCCACTGCATATTGTAGTGTACGACCAGATTGAAGGTGTTCTACGCTCATTAGACAGACAATGATGATGAAATCAAAACATGTTGTGAAATATAGAAACAAGGATTTTTTATACCGTTATGTAAAGTGCGGAGTTTACAGTAAGATGTTTTTATTTTTTTGATATTTATCGATGACCAAGTTTTCATAGTGATATAAAATAAAAACATGCATCAATTATCGTTATCTACCCCAGGCAGTCCAAGAGAAACGAGGCTAAGAAGTATGGGGTATAGTTTTAACAATGGGAGCAGTGGCGTTACGCCGCCGAGACGCCGTCTGTTGCCGCGGGTTGACGATCTAGTGAGTCACCAGTACCACTCGTTCGATTATTCGCATATTACTGCAGCGAGCAGTCCGCCACTCATGAGTAGTAGCAGTGACCCGACCGTGGTCGTTTCGTCGGTTTCAGCTCGACCGAGACTCTCGGAACTCATAGGACATCGGACGGCGTACAGTCATGGAAGGAATATTCCTACGCCGCCGCCACCACCAAGATCGGTGCCGCCGAGAAATTTTTCAGGAGAGGAGGATGTCGAAAATGAAGGTGTGGTATATAGGTCGACGTTGCAATATTAAACAATGGCAGATTATTTTATAAGTTTCAATCGTTAGTTTCTGAAATTTATTGTACTGAGTCAAAAACGATCTTTTTCCCACTTATGGAAAAAGTAAATTTTCAGGAAAATGGCAATATTATTTTGTGAAAAATGTAAGTTATTCTGCTGTGAACTTATAGAGGACATTTATTACGTTAGTGATATTATGTAATTATTTTTTGGTATTTACTAAAACTTTTTTATATACGAAATAAATAGGCACACTAAAAGAACTACAACGTATTGTGGAATAAAAATCTGCGCTAGAGTTCTTTTCAATACGGTAATTATAATTTATAATCTTACTAGAGTCTTTTCAACTTATAAGTTGTATCCTTTAGATGGTATAATTGAGCAAAACAATATCACGTTATGTAACGCTATCGGATTAATAATTATAAGGAAAACTACCTTCAAATAACGAAAGTATTGATTTTGCAGTTGTTATAGTTTGCTAGTTATCGAAAAGGAATTTGCTGTTACAGTTTATCACTACCATTTCGAAATAAAAATTACTTTTACAGGCAGTAGAGAGGAAAGTTCAGTACTAATGATTAGGAAACTGCCTTTCGCAAACTATAAAATGCAATACATGTCAGGGTAAAATATTATTGGCAGGTTACTGTAATGGCGTATTAACAATGAATGCTTTGAGTGCAATGTATGTCTCCTTGTAAATTATTGTAAAGAAATATTGAAGGTTTGAAGCTAGGATCTTTATAACAATATAAGATAAATATTGAGGCTATAGTGATAAGTTATATTAATAAATACAAAAATGGCTATTTAAAATATGTCAGTAAATTTATAATTTTCAGTTTCAAAGTAACATTACGGTTACGAACATTATTGAATTTTCTTTGAAATTCTCAGAATTAAAAATTAAGAACTCCTGCGTGGTAAACGCTGAAAGTTATTTATTTTAACTGAACTCTTTAAAAGTTAACGTAATTATGAGTATAACTAAATAATTCTGCGTATTGGTTAAATTAAAACTGGAAATACAGTAGAACTGTAGTTAGTTTTTACATGTATAACTTGGAATGTATTTAAAGGCGCTGTAAAATCTGTTACGAAATGTCAGTAGGTGGTGAATTTTTGTTACTAAGCAGGGATCTAAAAACATTTTCAATTTTTTTCTAAGAATAACGTCACAACTAGCATTATTACAGTCTGTAATAAATGAATAGCTCCATAATTTTGAAATATATTGTAGAGACCTTCTGCTCTCATGCAAATGTATTGATGTTCTATTTATGACGCTACGTGTATGTAACATTTTCACGAAACTCATGAAAAGTACTGTGTGCTATAAAATAGTCTGCCATTGTAATAAAAAAAATCTTTCTCAGAATAAGCGAAATTTCGAGAAAGAAATACCAGGATGTACCTAACAGTTCCTGATTGGTTTTCAGTATCGAATCCGGTTGTAAGTGATCAATAAATTACCACTTTAAATGGAAATTATCCATGATGGCATATTTTATCCCAAATTATTTGACTATAGGAATATGAAAGTTGCTATTTTTGTAGTTCTTGGTTTTGAGAAACTGTAGAGTGCTTACCTAAATATTAAAATTTTGAAAGAAATCACAAAAACATTTAAGAAAATTTGTTGATGACTGGTGTTGTAAAGATCTTTTAATATCTTCAAATGACTAAACCTCTAATCGCGATCATTTTGTAAACAAAATGAAAATCAAATTCCTTAAGTTATCAGGCAGAAACTTTAATTTCAATACCGGCATATGTATATAGAATTTTAACACATAGATTCATTTAACATCTATAATACTTATTTTATTTATAATATAGGCTACGTTAATTGAATACTGAAAACCAACCAGATATACTGTTAGTTCTGTACAATATCTTAACAAATAATGATAATTTCTAGAATCGTCTTCTCGTACTTCATCTCCACTGACGCCATCAGACACAGTGAAGAGTCCAGCAGACGATGAAAACGACGACGATTCGAGAATTGCTTCAGATGATAATGACGACAGCAGTACACCATCACCTCATCTATGGCGATTCCCATATTACAACGCTCCAAGTCGAATTATTCATCAACCTCATAGGCAACGAAGTCCACCTAGGTCTAGGAAGAAATGGCATCACGAACACACAAATCATACATTCGTTCCACATCGACGACACCGATCTCGGAGTCTCGATTCTACCGCGAGCGCATCGTCGTCATTGAGTGATCGAAGCCAGAGTCGAGAATCGGCAAAGAGCGGAGGGAATCGAGTACTGCCTCCACTCCCAGGTCGGTTGTCTGTCCCGAGGGTGTCTTTGAAAGATGTGAAATGCCATTCGTTTCCGCCGCCAGGTCCTGCTCCGTTACGAGGGCCGCCGGACACGCGTTCTCCGCCGGTGCAAGTACGGTGGAATCAGCATCGGCGTCCGCAGCTCCCGATACCTCCGACGCACCATCATTTCCAAAAGGCTCGAAATCATTCCTCTCCGTCCCCACCGCCCACCCCTCCCCCACCTCCTGATCTGGTTCATTATAAGGTCAAAAGGGAGGGGTTCGCACAACGACCAGCACAACAGAGGCCCAGTAGACAACTTAGGTGAGAATAATTATTTGGGAGTTATGTTTTTTATTTGATTCTTGGATGCTGGTGAATATGTGCTTTCTATTAAACTATTCGTGCAATTAGAACTATTTTGGAGTTGTTTACAAATACCAAAATTGGAACTGTTTGTTCCAAAGGTAAAATAGTAGACCATGATGTTTTCAAAAGATCAGACATACAGGAGAAATATTTAAGAGAAATTTCTTTAGGTAATATTTAAAAATAATAATATTGTTATTATTCCTTATTCCGTATTTGCATTGCAAAAAAAACATCTGCAGTATTCTTAATTTTGCAAAGCACAGCTTTTTTGTGATATCTAATTTACAATACGACGATATTTTATCTTTGATGAAACTCTGCCAAGTAATTCCTTTTAAACCTATTGGCAAAACCATATCCTAAGTTGCTTTCAATTCTTAGAAAACTACAATAAAATGTCAGTGGTGAGTGCTAGTATTACAAAAACTTGTATAAACATCTTGAGAAAATCTTTCACTATTGTCTAGTGGTTATGTAAATAATATATTTACAGAAAAGGAAAAATCGATCTTCGAATTTGTAAGACTGCAGCAAGGTCGTTTTGTTTTGCCATATATATATATTGTGGACAATAGACCTATTTGTCAACTTCCTGTATAACTTCGTTGACACAGATTTTTTGATGGGTTTGTAATACAGTACATAGATTTCATATACAGTGCAGTGAGGAAAAAGAAGAACGTTGAAAACAAAATAATTTTATAGTTGGAATGGAGCCATGTTGGCCTTGCATCTGATGTAGATGTCCAGTTGCTGATCTACTTTTGTAGGTTACAGATAAAGTTTGATTCTAATGGTTAAGTTTATACTTTTGATTTAGTACTAATTTTGTAGTTTTTCGAAAATATGACTTCTCGGCAGTTACATTTTAGACATTGTATTTTCAAACTCTCTGCAACATTTTCTTGTGGTATCCTATTTACAGCAGTATTACACATCGTGAATCAGTTGATGACTCTAATATTTTTGATTTCTCTACTTTAGTTCTACTTAACGAAAGGGATTGAAAAAATTACTGATACTCACAACTGATTCAGAATACAGCTTTAATATATTGTTAATTCTCTACATTAATGTGAAATTAGTCTATTTAAAAATCTTATTTCAACCAATAAAATAAAATTATAATTATAAACTGTAGACTACAATCCAATATTTAATGTGGGAGCCCTTGTAATTTATAATGATCTACATTAATCCCCTAGAAATGGAGCCCTGCATTTGTATTCATTGTAAAATAGTTTGTTAGGAACCTTTTGGTTTGTTAAAATTGCACCAAGTTTATTTGAACTGAACTTGTCGATGAATAAAAAATGTCTTCATAATAACTATTTCACAGCACTTTCTATAGAATATGCTAAGCGAATCCTGAATTCCTGATTATACCATGTTAGTGCTGATGCTTCAAACAAACATTGTGCTATACTCCATCAGTACTTTTATACATTTTATGTACTGTTACATAATTGGTTATTGGAATAATGAAAACCTGTTTATTCTTTCAGTCGTTAATATAATTTGTACTTGGTGACGTATTGATCAAACCATAACATACATGTATCATTCATGACCTTTCATATTTTTGCTGTGTAGATAATTTTTACATGAAATCGATGCTAATGTTCCGTGAGTCCATAATAATACAACATTATCAATGTGTATAATGTGCTGACGACTTGCTTTTTATCACACGAAAATATGATTTGGTACTTTGTTTTCATGAAGTGCTTTATATTAAGTTGAAAATAAAATTGCTAACAGAGAGAATATAAAAATCGATTTAAAAAAAATTGTAGGACAATTATAATGAGTCTCTTTTTTTTAGCAAATAGCTTTTGTTGAATAAAATGGATCGGTTATAGTAGCCTTTGACTTAAGTTGTCAATAATGTTGCCCGAAAAATTCTCAATTCTGGCATATGAGTCGCAAAGAATATTTATGAACACACCCTTATTTTTAATTTTGATATCGAAATTTGTGATAAAACATATCGGGAAGGGCTTACGGTTCAAAAATATATTAATTTTTTAGAAATAATTATGCTTGTTGTTTAATTTCATCTCCTGATGTACCATAAAAAAGTCATCAGCACAATTTCCAAATATTCATTTAAGCCCCGAAATGGAAATCCCTTTACGTGTAGAACTATGACTGGCTGTTTCAATAAGCTTTTGATATACCTGTACAGAAGAAATCAGCTGTCGCCAGACTCCATCATGTTCTTATCCCAAAGATCCTTTTGAGAGGAGACGAAAGATGGTTCTGTATTATACTACAGTACATCAGTACAGGAGTCCTAGCAGCAGCCTTTATTGATTGACTTTACCTGAGCTTTTGAAGGTGAAGACGAAAAGTTGAGAGAAAATGTACAGTACGTAACATATTTCGTGCGTGTCTCGTCAATTGAAATGGAATTACTTATTTAAATTGAAGCAGACTAGATTATTTCCGTTAAGTAGATTGCAGTATCTGTTTTGTTGGAAGCTCTTTAGCAAATTGATTTAGTATAGATCTGTTTTTTAAATAAAATGCGTGTTCTGGGTTGCAAACGCGAAGTGGTTTAATCAGATAAGGGAAATTAAAATGATTTAAGTGCATTCTGTACAACTGTGTGTGGGTGTATAACTTCTTCTCTTCTCTAATTTGTTTTTAAAATTATTGCAGAAAAAGATACTCTTTTAACCTCTTCCAAGAAATTACAGTACCGTATCTCATTCTGATCTGCTATTCTATTCTACAACAGCAGAGAACTTTGTAAGCGTTGTAAACTCGCATAACCTCCAGAATAATTATAGATTATATGAAATATGTTGATATTATATAGTTCCCATTTTTTTATGAGAATTGCTAACTGAAAGTAAACGCTTGTCGGAAATGAAAAATCAATTTCCTGAAACGTCCCTTACTCTTATTTCCGGAATTGTTCTATGTTCCATTTCTGGAATTTCACCCAATTATAGGGATTCACCTGCAGCTGTATAGTTTATTCTAGAGTTCCATAATTATATAATATTGCTTCGCAGTTTGAAGGAAAAATTTTATTGACCGAAAAGGTTTTTAGAGGTTACGAATTTATTTATAATGTAAAGGATAAACTTAAAATGGTATAAATTAAATTATTTCGGTTTGATTTAAGAAGTGTGTGAATTATGCACATTAAGGCGTTTGTGTACCTAGAGGCAGGTATAAGGATTCCCATTATATCAGGGATCCCAGATGTCATAAAAATCATAAATGTCATAAAATTTTAGAATTTTCTGAAAATGTCATAAATTGTCATAAAATTTTAGAATTTTCTGAAAATGTCATAAATTGTCATAAAATATAACATTTTGTCATAAAATCATAAAATTACTTGAATATTTTCACTTATTGAAGTGAAATAAACTCAGAATATTTCAAAATGTTGGTGAAAATGGTTACTTTAGTTTAAAAATGGTAAAAAATTTCGCCTACCGCCATTTTAAGTGATGCAAAAGTGATAAAAATGGTTTTCTTTCGAAAAATTATTTTCAGCACTAGAATTTTGAAAGTCTGGTCTTAGTATAATGAATTATGAAATTATGAAGTAAACAAAAAGATCCATTAAAATGTAAAAAAATGTCGATAAATATCCTAAAATTGTCATAAAATTTAAGTAAAAAATGTCATAAAATCATAACAAAAATTACGTAATATTGTGCTGGGATCCCTGTTATATGTAATTAATTCATTTCTCGAAGGCTATAGAGATATTTACTTAATTCTTTCACTAATTGCAGGGCGTAGAAGAATTCTATGCCATCTCTAAACTGAATTCTCGAATATCATAGCCCAATTATTTTTAATGGTTGGTTTTCCAGGGCGCTTTTTCAGTAAATACGTTTGATTTTTTTTTTACGCTGAAATTTAAAATATCTTGAAATTGGAGGTAGAGAAGGCATATAACTTTCAATTCCCTATAGGCCTACGTTAAAACAAAAACCAGTGAAATATATTTATAAATAACGAAGTTATAGAATAACTACGAAAAAATCTTTTCAATCGCATTTGACCTTGACATGGGTGATTGGTCACTAGTGACCTCGAAATGAAATAAGATAGACTGATTAAAGGAAAAGGATCACATTCAGTTGTAACGACTACCTGTTTGTATATTATTAAAATTTCAAATTCCTGTGAATCCTAGCTACCCAAACACCAAATAACAAAAGTAAAAAGCTTGTGATATTATATTTATTTCGTTAGTAAATAAACGAAATTTCAAGATTATTATTACAACTTTTCTTTTTTCTAAAAAATAAATAATAAATATTTACATTACATTTCTGAAATATTCTCCAGCGTAGGTATAGTAATTATAATAATGGAAATGAGTACTCATAACAATTTGGGTTAATAATGGAACCCCATTTGCAGTTTAATGAAGTTACTGATGATATTCGATTTAAACTATTACCCCTGCACCCGATCCATCATATCAACGGGTTATGAGTCGATGTGTAACTAATTGATCTTTTTGATTGGTTTGGACCCATTTTCTACAGTTTGTGTTGATGGATGCGCTTATGGAGTCGCTGTATGTTTGAAGATAAACAGTAGAAAATCGACGCCGACAGTCCTCGATAATATTGACCACTTATTCTCTCAAATGGTATTTTAATAGAGAAGTTTTTATTTTGTACATTTATAGAATTTATAATTATATAAAAGAAATTATAATAATTAATTAATCCATTTTACTATTGTCATCTAAAACTGCGGCGAAAATATTAACATAGCATTTTGAAATGTGAATTTTTTGACACCCACTGATACTTTAGATTTTCGGGGATTCATTTTATCTTCAAATTTATGGAATAGACCACTTTAAATCACAATAAAATACTAGATTGACGTTTCGTTTGCTAATTATCATACAAACATTTTCAATATATTTTTTCAAAATAATTAATATAGGCCTATTTCAAAAATTCAAAAAAATTATATATTTTGAAAATGTTCATAGGCCCTATGGTAATATAGCAAGCGAAACGTCAATCCAGTATTTTGTTGTGTTATTATATATTTTGAAATAACTCTTTTCTTTTCCAATATTTATAATGTTAATAATTAATTAATTTTAGCAAATGTTTCAACAATGTAGGTAAATAAACTATTTTATTGTCCGGGATTTTTTTAGTTGTATTAAAAATAATAATGAAATTATTCACATTTAATTAGTTTTCGAATAATAATAATGTAGTGGTATTGCATGAATCAGATTGTAGCAGATACGACCGCAAAATGAAAAATTAATTGTAAGGAAAATATTTTCAGGAATGTTTTACTTTCAAAAATATCTAAAATATGTCTTGAAATAGGCCTACTTGGTTGGACAGTGATTGATTTTCTCCTTCCTCTGTGCCGTTAGCTGATTATTGACTTAAACTGCTAAGCTTCAATGATTATACTTATGATACAGTAGATTGGTATTGGTTAAATGTCTCACTGTCAAATAAGATTTTGAGCTTCTACAACTCCAGTATATTTTTATTTCATTTTTAAACTGCACAGTTGCATAGTGATGTCTGTTCGTTAATGTGTGGAGTTCGGGCAACATCAGAATAAGAAGCATTCGGTAGCAGTTTCTCGGGACAAAATCTCGGTTGAATATCTGAAATAATCCGAATAAAAATTACAGTAAGACAATAATTTCAATTTATCAATCAGTTTAAATAAAACCTTATCGTTTGTTTATACTTATAGTGAGACTTTTATAATTCTGATAATTATCTGAACAGTGCATGACATCATCATTATGTCTTCATAATTAATTTCCAAATTTAATCTACTAAGTGTTCTGAACATTGCTCTCAAATACACGAATGAACAAACTGGAAGTGAAATTTGGTCCTCTTTGTTGTTTTGAATGTGAGGCCGTTTTTCAACTAAGGGAATCATGAACGCGACTTTTAGTAATTCTTAACTAACTTACGTTTTATTTATCGTACTCGCGCACCAAAACAATCATGAAAAAATTAGTGGACAATACTCCCGCCTCCGACGACGATGCAAAATTAAATGAAGAAGAAGAACCGACAGTAGAAACCGATGAAGAACCGACAGTAGAAACCGATGAAGAACCGATAGTCGAAACAGATGAAGAACCGACAGTCGAAACTGATGAAGAACCGACAGTCGAAACAGATGAACAAACACAATCCGAAGAAGGTGCAGAAGATAATAATACAAGTTCCGATTCTGACAGCTCAATGCATTCCGAAGGAAATTCTTCATCTTGGACATCAATATCCGAATCCACCTCGCCCGGCGGTAGTTCTTCACGAGCATCTCCCGTTTCGAGAAGTCGATACAGAAGTTCAGATACTCCAGCATCTTCGTGTTCTCATACTTCCTGTTCTTGCGGTAGATCAACCCCGTCAGTTAAATGTACTTCGAGAGAAAAGAAAAAGAGTTCGTGTAAAAGAAAAAGTAATGAAAATTCTGTTCCGAGTAATTTGAAAGACAGGTAGGTCTTCCATTAGGCATTAACTGGGTTTACGTAGAATACTGAATGGGTTTCTTTCTTTTTATTTTCTCCGTCTTTCACAGTTGAAGGACGGTCGAATTAGTAGGGTTCTCTGGACTGCTGTTTTTTTTTTTTTTTTTTTTTTTTTTTTTTTTTCACTTTAGAACTTCGCTATAATTCGTAATTGATTGATAAGGGATGAAATGTATTTTTAAAATATTCAGATAAGGGATATTGGAAACAACAGTAATCCAGAAAATGCAGTGGCACTGATAGCCTGCTGCTCCAAATATTGAATTTTCTCAAAAGCTATCGTTATCAAACAAAACAGACCTAGCCTAAATTAGCCCTTTAAAATATTTCAAATTACTGTTTGGAATGTTGAAGTGCACTAAAAATGTACTATTTTCTCAACTAAATTCCTGTTGATTTCTATTTTTAAATTCTCTTATTTGAAATTAGCAATAGGCCTATAAACAATATTGTACACTGAACATTCCATTATCAAGTTTTCATAAATAAACTTCTATTCTTAAGATAAACTAGTACAGGATGTAATATTTAAATAGAATTAATTTCGTAGCCTATAACAGCAAAGTACAAATAATATTCCGAAACACTTGATTACTTTTCTATTCAAATAATGTAGCACGAAATAGATCCAAATATCATAACTATAAACCCTTTAATCTAGACATTCAAACATATTGGAAAGTCTTCGATATCAAGAACTTAAAAGTTGGTAAATTATTGCTTTAAAGAAGTAAGCATACTCTAGTTGAGGTAGTAAGTACTTTTTTGGCAGTAGTCCAGGAAGAAAGTGAGTGAACAGCAGAAGAGAGGAAAACGGGAGTCTATGAGGGAGGGCTCCAAGGGTTGCCCTAGAAATCGATTTTATTTTAAACATTGTAGTTTTTCCATTCATATATTTTCTTCTCTATATTGTGAGTTTTCAGTGCTTGAATAGATAGTTTAAGCTCACAGGTCTTTGGAGTAATAAAGACCAATAAAAAACTGTATAATAGGCTAACTGGTAATATTTCGACATTTATGTAATATCATTAACAAAGTTTGATCATAATATTACATAAATGTCGAAATATTACCAGTTATATACAGTTTTCTATTAGTCTTAATTAGCCTACTCCCTTTTGACAAACTTGACAGAGTTTTCGGTGGTATATATACGTTATCTCTGTAAAGCTCAATTTCCTTTTTCATTGTGGTCAGGTTTGGTTATTTTAATTTTCCATTTTTATGGTGTAGGTCAATCATGCGTTATTTTAAGTCATCACTGTCAAATGAAATTATGATAACTGACAGTACGAGCATGTTAATATTTCAATTGCAGGAATATAATTATCCGCGGATCGATTCGTACTTTATTAATTTATTATGTATATCACTGGTACATAATTATTCTCTGAATGTTTCTCTGTGAATAAGAATTATAATTATGAACATGATATGGTGAAATGATCGTCAGGTATGGTTACATCTTCAGTTTCAGTATGTTTAACAGTTGAACAAATTATTATTATTCCATTGCAGGAATATTTATCTGGGTTCTGGATAAGCTGCTATTGTCTGTATAATTATCATTTAAGATGTCTAACAATTCTATTTTATTTTATTCGTGAGCACCATAGCCTTCCTACTTTCAGTAACGATTTATTGACATTTGGTTTTCGAAAAGGTGGCAAACCTGGGGCGGGTGTTTAATGCATCTTGACTCTCTCAAAGCACCAGCTTCTCTCTGCAGTAGTAAGAGCCAAAAAAATAGTTGTTGCTGCCGTACTGCTGCAAAAGGAACATTGACGTTTCCTTCCGATATAATATGGTCGCTTTTTACTAGTCTTCTATAGATATCACAATTACCGGTTTATACATTTAAAATATTCATCGGAAAGTTCCTCATGTACGTTGATGCACTATCCAAATTGGATTCATCAGGGCATCTTGGGGAATTCCGAAGATGATTTTGATGACAGTGATAGTTGGGGAAGTCATTCGGTTAGTTGTTTGTTAGAAGTGTCGTTAGCGATTTCTTTCGTGCTTTTCGTTTGTGAAATACTTGGTTTAGATGTCATAGCATGGACTGAAGATGCTGGTGAAACGTTATCTGGTAATTGATGAAGAAAGACTTCAGGAGAGAAGAAAAAAACAAGGCGCCGAAGTGTTTTCACTCTTTTATTAGTATTGATTTACCGTTCTCTCCTTTCGTCTCCAGCTTTTTTTTCGTGTTTTTATTAGGTTATCTTTTTTATTCTGGTAGATCATTTTGCTTTTGTTGATCGTCGTAAGAATTCGGAAGCAGTGTTTTATTGATTATGTAAGAGTAAGAGAATATTCATCACTTTGATGGAGAAGCGACGGGAGATACTAAAATTTTATGAACGCTGTTTGAACACGAGTATATAAATCATTAACGTGTCCCTTATAACGTTTCATTATACTGCCACTTCGGCGCCTTGATTCTCATTAGAGGAGGGAAATTGGAAAACTAATTGTTTTAAATATGAAATAGGTGACGCCGTTAATAATAACCCTACTGAGAGTGCATCAAGAAATGTGTTACGAGTGGACGATGATAGCGAAGGGAGTGACGAAAGTACAATTGGCCCTTCCGATGACGATGAGTCTTTCGAGCAGGACATTCTCGATACGATCGAATCTTGTACAAACGAACTTATCGAAGGTGACGTAGATGGTTGGTGGTGGACCGATGACGATTGGAATGTTTTGATTCTCGAAAAACAAATAAACAATTTCCAAGTTGTTGATAGTCTTTGTGATAATTATGGAACAACGAAAATACAGAGGCGGGATCGATCACCTGTGAGGTGCGCAGTTTCCGATGTCAAGTAGGGTTTATGGTCTGACGCAGTGTGTGGATGTTAACGCACGAAGGACGTCAATCAGCTGTTTTTAGAGTTCAGATTTTAAAAGACAATTCTCGCGGAATATTTTCGTACTGCTCTTTTACGTAAATAATTATTATCTCTAGTATTTGTTTCATGAGCTTGAGTAGTTATTCATTGAAATAAGAGCTAATTTAACTACTAAATATGATAGACAAAATTGTTTCCTAACGTTTCTTTGCAACAAAAAAATTACAATTTCGTCAGTGGTTTAAGTAAGAATGATCTCCAGTTGGGTAGAATTATCTGGTCATTTTCGCGATAAAGAACGTCTTAAGTTGACGTCCGTTTGCGTTGGACCATAAACTTTACTTAGTATTTGGCACTTAGCTGTGTTCTTCGACCTCTTAAATTTATATTTGAAAACTTTCCAATTTTTATGTGTTGCATGCGTTTGTGATGGCGCGTTATTCAGAAATAGGGCCAATGTCAGATGATATGATAAGCATGCACAGCCAAAGTTATTTGCAGAGTGTTTGTAAATAATATACAAACTTTCCCCTTAAATAACCCCCTCGAAAATGTTGCATAATATTTATAAAAAAAACCTTCTTTCAAGTTCACCTTAGAAACGGATGTATAATATTTTTTCCCTGCATTGATCTTTGAAGAACTATTCATTTTTTTTTATTTATTTAAATGTCATTATGATGACTTTACTGTTCAGTGTCTTTATGATTGGAAGTTTCGCTGATGACTTAGAATGAGTGGTTAGAAAAAGTAAAATTTATAATACTTTTCCATCTTATATTACTTCAGGTCTTCAGCTGTTTTCTATTACAAGATAAATCGATTTTATTAATAAATTATGGCCCATTCATCAGCATCTAACCTTAAAAACTGACATGTACAGAATTTTACGGTGCAGATATTTCTCAATAATGAGAATTAGGATTTGTATGTTATAAATTGATTAATAATGGGTAATAGGCTTGTTATTCTTCATTATTGTTAATGAACAGTGAAGTTCCAAACAGACTTGAATAAATATATGTATTATTTAACAGCTTTGGACACTTATAAGATTAATCTTGCAACATAGAATTTTACAAAGCAAGCTTTTGCTAAAATGAGTAGCTATCATGAAAGACGTTATATCAACATAATACATGTTGACATGTGATAATTTTATTTGAAGATTATAACATAAAGTGTGAAAAATATAATTATGTATGTAAACATTCAGAGTTATTACTTGTTGCTGGGTGAAGAAATTGTTTGAATAAGGATATTTTCTGCAATTTTTATATGAGACTTCATTAAATTTTTATGTTTTATTGTGCTATCAAGTTAAATTTTTATGTGTAAGCCTTAATTAATATATTTTAAACATTCTTTTAAGGATATTTGGCTTTCAAATAAAACAGTACCTTTCCAGTAATCATCTTTTGATCTGAATACTTCATATTCAAGGAGGCTCTACACTCAGACAGTAATACAGAATTATTCCATAAATTTTCAAGTTTATTGTAAACTCATTTTCAAACGTGAAAATGAGTTTACAATAAACAACAATCTCAGGCTCTATGGACTTCCACGATTTCTGATCTGAATACATTTATAGAGTACACTTGAATCCAAAGATAACGTTTATGAAGATAAGATAATATTTCCAATATAATGATTTTCCATGTATTTTATAATGAAAGTTGTTATTTATGATTGTATGTTGTTGTTTATGTTTCAGATCTGATCCACGTAGTTCCTCAACACAATCTGATGATGAAGGTGAAGAAGTATTGGGCTC
>JAQIWE010000956.1:0-18040 GCA_034698565.1 Campodea plusiochaeta
TAGTCCATTATATGGTTGTCCATTAGACGATTTTCCCATTAGATGATTGTCCAGTTAGACGTTTTGCTGGCGCCCCGATTCGTGTTACTATGTTGTCAAATAACAAAGTTCCAAAATTAATCCAATAACTCCAATTGTTTTTTTACCACCCTGTACAACAAAAACATATATACAATAATATACGTGCGTCTTCGCATGTTATTATACTGTTTATCTACTTTACCACAGGAAACAGAAGTTATTCTATATGCTATACTTTTGTACATTAATAAATCATTCAGTCATAATCAAAGTCGACATTCGGCGGGAAGCAGCTCTGGGACACAAAGATATAGGATAAAGGATATAAATAGTTTTATAGAGTTATATAGAGGTTTTATAGAGTTATATAGGGGTTTTAGTATTTATGAATGTGGGAAATATTTACGTGGTATAGGATGCTTTTTTATACAGAAGAGGGTTTTTGAAATGGGAAAACTTTCGGTGATTTGGTGGAGTTTTTCTTTTCAGAAAGTAACTGGGTGAAGAGGTATTTTTTGAGAACCTGTGTTATTTTATAATTTTCTGAACAATTCAGTTTACAGTGACCGATAAAAGTTCCCCCTCCCCATATAATTTTTTTATTACTGACACAATATGCAATGTTATTATTTAGATGGTTTCACCCCTAGTGGTTGATTTAACAATAAAATACAAAGAAAAAATTGGCAGAAATTGGAATCTAACCCGATGCCTCTCGCTTACCGGGCGACAGCCTTAGCCACTTGGCCAACCTGCCCCAACTTTCATCTTCATATTTAAAAGTTGTATCTAAGCCACTATCCCAATAGTATAATAAGTATGTGTATTACGAAGCTAAAGAGAAGGACTATTCACTGTAAACAAGTGCTAATAATAACCCATCAATAAATTTAATATTTATAGAGAAGGTCCGACATCTGCCCAAATTTTTATTTGTATTTTAATGTTTTATCAACAGCTAGGGGTAAAACCATTTAAATATTAATATTCAAAGGTATTATCAAATTAAGAATATACCGAGAAATATACACCTATATTCTGATTAGTGCTGCTGCCGGGAAGACGAGCTCAAAGCTCGTTCGCTCGTTTAGACGAGACGAACTCGATATCTTCCATATTACACGAGCTCGAGCGCGAGCTTTATCTGACGAGCTATACGAGCGAGCTCAGTCGAGCTTCGAGCTATCTCGTGTGGATCATTAAAAATATAATTTATGTATTATTTTGGCTTAGGGAATTGTATTATAGACGACACCAATTTACTAAAAAATTATATTCTTTCTACTGCTATTTTAGAGGTGCTCTAGTACAAAATTTCTGTACTTCTAATATGATAAGTGATAACTAGTGCTGCCGGCGAGACGAGCTCAAAGCTCGCTCGTTTAGACGAGCCGAGCTCGAGCTCGAGCTAAGCCTTTTCCAAATGAGCCGAGCTCGAGCCAACAGGAAAGCTCGCTCGAGCTCGCTCGCCGGCAGCACTAAGTTCGCGTCGAGCCCCATTTGAATTGAAAATTCTCTTCTTCTTAATTCATTTTCCCACTGCAATGAAATCAGTTAATCGTTTCATTTATATTACATTTTCCTTTGGAATCTCTAATACAGTAAATTAGGTCTAATTTCAAAATAATACATTTACTTTTTAGTTTTGCATAAACAGATTTTAAATAAATGTACTTACATTAAATTTACTTGTAAGATATCACAAGTTTTCTGTAATGATATATTTTGGAACTATTTTAATTTTAGTTTCTCGTGAAAAAATATATAATAATAATAATGACTTGGACACTATTCAGAATTTGCAACTGTATAACATCTTTTATCAGTAGCCCCCTTTTTTTTAGCCCCCCCTTTTTTTTATATATAAGTGTGATCACAGTACATTCTGCGAAATGCACTAAATATAATATTATATTACGACCAAGAAGTCAGATGAGCAGTAATCTTGAGCAGACCTAACGAAGAAACAGAGAATAGAGGAACTGACCAAGATTTCAATTGGTTTCGTATTGATGAACCTATAAATTAAAAAAATCTTGTTATAGAGCTCTTTCCGAGAATGAACTAAGTCTGTAAACAAAATTTCGAGCAAACCATTATATTAGATTTGACTCACGGTCAGTCCATGTTGGTAAAATATGTTATTGGAAAGAAATCAAGTAAGAGTCAGATCAGTTTGATATGAAACGGAATTCCCTTATTTTTTTGAGTTTGAAAGAAAAACTTGAATTTTTCTACCAAAATCAATCAAAATTTCAAAAATTATAAATTTGGACTGACTCGTGAGTTAACTTTGGAAAATAGAATTCCAAGTTGAGGTAGAGTTGTCAGAGGAAACTCATTAGGAACCTTACTAACGCCCCCAAACCGGATTATCGGGAATTGCTGAGCCAATTATTGAATCTAACAGCTTTTACTCAATATGGCACGGCAAAAACAGTAAAGATTATATTGCAACTTATTGAAAGAAATTACATATATCTTTCAGAATACGAAATATCAGAAATTCTTACTATCACTGCGTAATACAAAGAGTAATAGTTTAATAAACTTCATAAAATATTGCCTTTTCATGACTTCCATGACGGTTGCAAACATTTAACAGCAAGTGATAATATTTTACTCATGAATAACATCAATTCTATGGACGATATAAAATAACTTAATCTTAGACTATGGACCCAAAGACCAAGACTCTAGTACAAGACTCTTGAGTTAGTCTTGGGTGTTTTACAAATATGAAGAAATAAATGTTATTTTTGGGAATATTAAAATGAATACGTTATATGTAGGATAATACAGTATATCGTGGAGAAAAAGGAAAAATACATGAAATGATTATTTTATTTAAGTTTTATGGTATCGTATTCCACGACCAAGACTCTTGTACAAGACTTTTGAGTCTTGGGAACAAATAAATATTATAAATATATAAATAATGGTTTTAGTATTATTAGTTCATATAATATTAATTAATTTCATACACAGGAAGTAATGCCTATCAAAATATTGTAACAATGCATTAAAAATTTCGGGGAATTTCCTTGACCCAAGACTTTTGTACAAGACCAAGACCAATATTGGCATACCCAAGACCAAGACTAGGGCAACAAGATCAAGACTCCTGACAAAAAAGTCTTGGGACCCAAGACCAAGGCTTGGTCAGTCTTGATATTGGTTTCAGAAACACTAACAAATTATTTCATTAATTTATTTCAGAGAAAAATGTATGATAGAATATTTAGTCATTACTGGTTGAATCAGTTTAAAAATAGGAGATAAAGATATAATTACTGTTCTCATAATATACGTCATTTTATATGCACACTTCCTGATGTAAATTTTCAGAATACGCGAAAACTGTGTTTTAAAATATTACAAGATTATGCCATGCCATTCTTCTATCATCAACGATCATCAATGTATAGAAAAATGAATTTTACGTACGATTAGTAAAAGGAAAATAAAACAAAAATTAACATCCGCCTCAAAAATACACAAAGATTCTAAAGCAATGATTTCCCAGAATTAATTAGCACTCTTTACAAAGTACCTCTTTAAAAACTTATTTTACGTTTTCTCTTGCTTGCCAAACAAGGTTTAAGGTATTTGTGAATAGATAAATCACATAGTTAAAAGTTAGAAGTAGGTAAAAAGTGAAAATATTTGTTATTCACGGTTTACGGGGCCCTCAATCTCGAGGAAGGTGACAAACCGTATGATGTGATGGAAGATGCTTTTGTACAAATAAAAGTTACGATATTCCAAATTTAGAACAATAATAAAGAAAAGTTAATTATTTTGTGGGATGGTAATTACAAAGACATATTAAATTTTTAGGAAAGTAGACAGATCTCATATACTAATTTAAATTTAAAAAAGATGTAATATTAACATTATATATTACATGAAATGTAACAAACTAACAATAGGGTAGTTTAGTACCACTGTCGCCACGAGAGTAGAACGAGTTCGTCAACGTACCTCCCTTGGAAAATGGAATACTTCACATTATTTTAAGGCTGACAAAAGTGTGTTTTTGATATTACAGAGGAACGTTTGGAAACAACTTTTATCTATTATTTACAGATTAAATAGTTCATTCCACTTCAATTAATGAATAACTGCTCAAAACCACTAATATAAGTCTCATTAAACAAATTAAAGTAATAAATTGCAATTATATTTTAAATTGCAATATAAAATAATTAAGAGAATGAAATATGGAACTAATTTTCTTTTATTTTACCTTCTCGACTCGAAAAGTCTTTAATTTTATTTTATAATAATGGATGATTTTAATTCAATCCATCCGGCAAATACATCATCATGTATTGATTAACCCACTCTCACCCGACCGTTTGGTTCTAGACTCCTCTATGATTCTAGTATTCACTTTAACACAATATTATTTGGTTTTTAAATAAATACATAATTATATGAGACAGTTCCTTACCTTTCATAACAATTTAATAGCTATCAACACACAATTCTCAAAATAATTTAATGTAAAAGAATTATAAAAAACATTGTCATTGACAGTGTACACAATGTATAAAGAGGAATAAATGAATTCATGTTTTATATTCAAATAGTTATTACCTAATTATAAATTAGCATAGAATGAATTATTTTATATAATCACAATTGTTGTATACCTCCTATTTGATATAATATGACTGCTTTTAACCAAGCTGTAATTTTCTGGCTGAAGACGCACCTTTATGAGTGTAATTTTATTCGGAATAAAATGAGGATTTTCAATATATTAACATAAATTTAGCAGCAGTTCCAGTGACTAAACTATGTTTCTCTTTTAATTTACATAAAATAAGACGTTCTTATAATGCTAATGAGATAATAGATTTAAAGGACCTTTTAAGATTGAAATAAATATATAGGCACACAGAAAGAACTTCAACTGTTTTTAAGACCCATTGAAATTTATGAAACATTGGGGGGGGGGGGAGGGGCTATATTAATTTTTACATTTTAATAATGGCCCCCATTGTTGTCTATCTGTGGTTCGATGAACAATTGTATACTTTTTATTTGGTTTGAAATGCTGTTTATATACCATTTCAATCGCAACACTACTGATTTGTTTATATTTGATATATGATTTGACTCACAAGCGCTAATGAGAACTTGGTTTCTCAACACAAAAATAAGAAAAGCTGCTATTTAGGTTTTTATAATACCGAACCGTCATTTCGTCAGTTTCGAAAAATTTAAAATTTCCACATAAAATTAGTCTATCTAATGAGCAATTACTTAAAAATATATTGTTACATAAATTTATTAAGTAATAACGATAATTTCGAGAGTATAGAGTGTAGTAGATGAAAACACAAAATTTGTAGCCTCCTCTGTATATATTATAATTTATTGGCAACCAGTTTTCCTACACAGTAGTATAATCTATTCTGCTCTCAATAGTGAGAGGTTATGTTTCATTTTATGTACTGATTGCTGCTTTTATTTGTTTTTAGTTTGGACCTGATGATGCTACTGCGTAGCAAAACTGGTTTCCAATAAATTATAATATATACAGAGAAGGCTACAAATTTTGTGTTTTCGTTTATTAAGTAATATTGTGAAAAAATTAAGAAATTTTAACTCGACGATCTTTGGATAAAAACATTACTTCGCAAACGGTTGCACTTAACAAATTGTAAATGATTTAGACCACTTCTGATTTGGCTTACTTGAACACATTGAGGACGTTTCTTTCATACTCCGTGAGCAATTTATCTTCATCTCTACTATGTACGTCACAAACCATCCTTTGGAGACAATCGCTTTGGTCATACTTCGCCACTAAACCAAAGAAACCTTCGATTTCGATCATCATATCGTTTGGTAAACCTGCTACTGAATGAGTTTGTAGGTACTTCTTGATTGCAGCTGATGCGAAAGTAAAGTCTGATTTCTCCGGTTTTAATGTTTTGTTTTTGTCCAATGCGTCACGACGGTATCGAAAATTTTGGGAATTGGGAAGAATTTTTTGAGCAATAACACTATCGAGAGTTCTCGTGTAGTAGTCAAAATTTGGCGGCACTAAAGGTTGGATTTGCTCATTTATATCATACGCTTGTAGGATGTCAGCTATTTGACTGGGGTTATTGTTCAGACCTGTGTACGCAGGACGCGGTTTACTAGCTTCCAGCAGAGCTTTTTGGAGTTGTGTGTAACTATACGGACTCACATATTGCTGCTGTTGTTCTTCTTCGGTACCCCGGAAAAGTTTCTGGAGACTCGTTAATATCGTAATAGTCGAGTCATGGAGAACTTCCATAAACGGCCGTCGAGTCGTTGCTGGCTCGGGAAGGAACGGCCAGTTGGTATCTTCATAATCTGTTTGGAATTTTCTGAACCAATCGTTAATCGGTGGCGGCACTGCGGTTGTTTTAGCGTCACTGTAACTCCCGTACGCGTCATAACCGTATCCCAAACTATGGTGGTTGTAATATGGCAAAGCACTTAATGGTAAAGAAGCTTCAGGATGGTTATAGTAATAGAAAACAGTCTTGGGAGGTTTCTTCCTTTTTTCGAAATGACTGTCAAATTTCGATTTGATCTTATAATAAAAATCTTTCACTTTCAGCAATATCACACCGGTAATGATCCCGAGTCCTTCACCGAAAATAAAGCTCCCGAGAGCTAAGGGAAAACCAATAAAAACTGCACCTTTTAACTTTGTAAGGAAAAATAACTTAAGTAATAATGTCTCACATAACCCATCAGCTGACGTAACAAGTATTAAAATCACAAATAACAAAACGACCGGCTTCTTAAAATTCATATTGACTCGTTTCTCTCCATCTTAACACTGAAGTTTTACTTTCGTCCGGTGACTTTTGCAGGTTATAGTTATGCATCAGCGTATACCTTTCACTTCGGAGAGGGAATTCCGGCAGCAACGCATCACTTCAAAAATCGTATTATTGTATAATAAAAATGGAAATTTATAATAATATATGCATCGGATTTAACATTGTTTGCTTTTGTGAAACTAAACGTATTATTTAAAAGTATTTTTTCCATATCATTGCTGCTATCATTTTATTTATGCTTCATAGTTGGGTTTAATTAAATCTGTGATGTAGATTTTCACGAAAAGATTTATAGAAGAATGTGTGAGGCCATTTTTTTCTACTGTTGAACCTTTTCAATTTAAAAAATGATAGCTTAAGCATGTGCGAAAGCATGTTGATTTTATTCCACGGGATTTTTTCTTTTTTGCTCATATTGTTAAACTGAACTTTTAATATATCAGAAACTAAAAACACATTACTGAGTACTGAACTGAAAGCATTACAAAAATATCGAACCATTGGCAGTAACGTTTTTTTTTTTAAATAAATGGTCAAAGGTGTTGTTTCAAGAGAGAAAAAAAAACTTTTTTTGACAAATGATTCCGTAACCTTCAAGGAAAGTAAAAATTATTTTTCTCGGTAAACACATGCGACCCAGATTATTAAAATTTCCCTTTCACCTCCTTGACAGTTGGTCCGGATGCTGTTGTTGTATATGGGACCCACGTGTTTAGTCAATCTTAGGAAAACTGGTTTGAAGGTATAAGAAGTAATCTGTAATAGTTATATTTCTTACGCATAATAAATCGATGAATGAGGCTTTTAAAGTTCAGTTCAATGGCTTTAATATTTTATCCTATAGAGTGTAGACATACAGTATTATTTTTTTATAAAGATTGAAAATAGTTCATTTATATGAAGATATACTGTATATACAGTGAATCAGTAAACACCCTATCTTAGGCTTCTCTAATAGAGTACAATAACAACCTTTGATATTTTTTATAATAATGTTAAAAATACTTCAACAAATTTAATTGAAGCAGCATCAGGCTTATTAAAGTTGCTTGAAATTATGCACTAGGCAGAAGTGTTCATTTCTGAACTGTATATGAGATGAGCACATGAGCTGCACTTGAAACTATATAAGTGAAATTATAAGTACTGTATAATAATTAGTTAAGAATATTATGAGGTTGTTGGTTATAGTAATGTCATTGACATGTGTATAACTATTTGATCTTTTAAAATGAAAACAAAAGTGTAAAATATCAAAAATCGAAGAAGATAAGACCACTGCAGTCGTAACATAACTTCTCAAGCGTATAACATTTTGTTTAGCCATATACTATCTACAATGGTGTGTTAAAAAAAGTGTATACGAGGATGATAAAAAAGTTGTAAAAAATTGAAACAGCATAAAATTAACTTAAAGGTCTTCTTTTACTGTCCATGCCCATGGCGATTGGTATCGTTTTGTTTACTTTCACTAGTGGCCCTCTTACGATGAAAAGAAAAACCATCGGAGCGGATGACACAGTACAAAATTAATCGTCATACAATTTGTTAGCACGACGTTTAGAATACGTGAGGAACTATAGCTGCTGTATAAAAGACGATTCTTTTTTATGAAGTTCAACGTGCCGGAAAATGCAATTTTTAAATAACTTTATGTTAATTAGATGCGATTATTATCAGCGTTTTTGTAATAAGGGCGTGAAAAGATGTATCGGTAAAATGTAATTTGTAATAACTGGAGTAAAGTTTTCATAAATTATTGCAGTTCACGTAACAATTTTTTCCTTCAAATTTTTAGAATTCAATTCAATTTTATTTCCTGTGTGTTTAACAGATGCAGATGTTATATCCAATTATAAACTACACAATTCCATAACCATAAGATATAAAAACAAAAGAAATCCAATGAATTAGCTGTTGCTCATCAGGAAGGATTTTAAGAATAGTTTGAATAATTGCTATTTGAAACAAATAAACATATCCTAAGGAGACAATGAAACATGATTATTCATAATAGTTTTAGAATATTATGTATTTATTTTGAATATTTTTCTTGACGCAAGGTAATAAAAAAACATTCATCGTACAGTATTTACTCTTTTAGTATTATATATTAGACTAATAAAAATAATAAATAATATTTAAATATTGAAAATGAGCTTGTTATTTAACCAGTAGAGGCTCTGATATAATAAATGGTACGAAATGTCGTATTGTTATTTATTATAAGATAATTACTGTAATATTTTGTTATATTGGTGGAAACATCTCGGTTCATTTCTTCTATTATTGGTATAAAAGGGATTTGAAACCAATAATGTTTTCCACAAAAACTGCTATGTATTTCAGCATCTATATAATTCTGTGGCTAATAAATAGGAAAATGTTAACAAAGATTATAATATAATAAACATTACAATGTTTAAAGAGTTTGATTGTCTATTGTAATAGATTTAAAAGGTGATTGTAAAGAAATCTCTTAGATTTGAAAATAAAAACATTTGAGATTTTTTTTATTCAGAGTGATGTTGATTCCGAAATTTCTTTGTCATTAACAGAACACTGCAATTTTTTAAAAAATATATGAAACTAAATGAGTATTGAATTATTTTGCATCTGAAAATTAAACATGCTTGTAGAAAGTACAAATTAGACAAGATAAAGTTTGATATAAAGAAGAAGGGCATTAGGCTATTATTATATTGACAGACAACCCCGTACATCGTGAGAAGAACCATACAAAGATACAATAGACGTTCGCCGAACATCTAAAAGTGTCATGTCGATAAATGAAACTTTCTATTTATGAATTCAAAATAGTGCTGGGTCAATATAAAATTATGTTAAATGAAAGTAAGTATGCTTTAAAAGTGATGTATATAAATTAAGGTAATACATTTGCAAAACTCATGATCATTTCCAGAGAATAAAATAGATATATTGAATCAATATTAAAAATTTCAAGCAGTTTTCTTCTATATATTATAAGGATTTATACAAGTTTTAATTAATTAATTTATAGAGGACTTTTTTTAAATGAAAATTTAAAAACATTATCTAAAAATGTTAATTACAGTTTCAGTATGAAGGAAATATATTACAGCATAAAATAAAATAAAAAAACTTTACTTCCATTGCATATGAGTGAAAAGTGGAAATCAATATAACTTACATTTCCAAAATGTAAAGTAATGATCATTTTATTCCTCAATATCCTTGAGGCTTCTGTAACCTATGCGTTTCTCTAATATGTAATACTCCGTACCACCCAGGGTTCATAGATACATTCCAAAAAGCACGAGTTTGCTGAGAAGCTTAAAAAATGGTTTTCTCGGTATTTTCGTAATTTGGAAGAATTGAGCAAGCGGAAAATAAAATTTGCCTGGTATTAGATATAATAAGTATAAGATTATCTTAGGAAAAGGTGAGAGACTTAACTTTAATTGACTTAATAAAAGACTAACTTTCATTGACAATTACAGTGTTATGACATATTTTGAAGAAGTTATTCTGCATATAAAGTGTTGCAAACTAATAAGCATGCTAATATTATGTACTATATTATATGGGTGGCAACATATTATAATATAAAACTATTAAATTGAGAAGGTTATACTCTCAGTACAATAGTAGAATAGAGTACTAGATTTCGAAGTATCCATTACGGTAAGCTAATTTTATTTACATACACCTATTTAAACGTCAGAAATATATTTATTTAATTCAAATTAATAGTGGCACAGGAAATTCTCCTATTAAAAATTATCTCAAATTAAACAGTAAATTGTCATTTATATATAGTATCTGAAATTTTAGGAACTCATAAAATATCAGATATGGATTCGTAAGTAAAAGTTATAGCATTTTAATTTTTGTTTTTAGAATAGAGTGGTTAGTGCGGTTGATTAGCAATGCGACTTCATCTGACATCTATACTCTTTCTTGCGATTATAGATTATAATTATATAGGGGGATTATAAAGTCAGGAACATTTTGACATATAGCTTTTTTTTAAGTAAAAAAGTATATACATGGAGATATTATTGAATCGCAGCAACATGGGGTTTATTTTAGACCTTAAAAAAATTCTTTTTATTTTTCCCATTTTCTTTTTTATATATATAATAATTTTACCATATAATTTATGCCTATATAGTCGACTTTCCACGTCGATGATAAAAAATTATTGTTTATACATCAACAAACTTAAGATAAATATAAAAATGTTCATATATTTCAAAACTATATCCATCTGTTATTTACTGAGCAATTAGTTTTTCAGACTGGAAATTCCTACCTTTTTTTACCATAAGATCTTAGAATGGCTTTTAGGATACAATAATGTTTTCATCGAAAATATTTCATTTAAAATTAAGAAAAAATATAATTTTCTTATCTAGAATTTCTTTTATTTTGAATGTTCATACCCGCCTTTCAGTTCTGTTTCAAAATACTATCTACGGTAAATTAATATTCCTAGCTTGTATTTCAAAGTCAAAACCGAGACTAATAATTAAAACTAACATAAGGAAAGCAGTTTTACTTTTAAATATTTCTCACAAACATTTCGTCATTGGAGTGAAAAGAGGTATTACAGTTTTCTTGGAAATCCTTTAGTTTTACTTTCTATTTCCTTTTGCATAGTATTTATCTCAATTAATGGAACATAGCAATATTTTGGTCGAATATTATAATACTAGTAATAAAGGGTTTTGATTTCTTGTATAATTTAAATTAACGCATGATATGATTTATAGATATTTCAAGCGGCATGTTTTTATTGAAGAGAAACAATAAAAATGCATCAAGTCTAATAGAGTACTGCATAAGTAGATTTACAAAGATATGAAAGAATTCTACCTTTTTATTATAATTAAATTTTTGAAGATCCAAAAAAATATGTTACCTATTAATTATTGTTACAATAACTGCAACTTATGTCAAACATTTTAGACAACGAATAATTTTTCCATTTTTTTTTACTTAAAATATTTTGCAAATAGTACAGATGTGTCCTTTTAAAGGCAAAGCTCGCTATATGACATAAAGCATTTGGAAGTTTAAAGGTCCATTTACTTTCTTTATCCCGACAAAGATTGGTGCTCTTTTAAATGAGAGTAGATGAACCCTACCAGTATTATTGGAGGTTTTGTGGCTCTTAAATAATTTGGATCCGACCAGGATCGAACTCAAGACCTGTACACCACAGTCGAAGCACAATCACCAGACTTCTGCAATTTTGCCATCTTAATATTTCTGATTATCTTTTTAACCTTTGTTTAATAAAAGTGTTTCGTCTTCTGACATACATGGTACCTTCTCTATATATAAAATGCTGCTCAGCATGCATTAAACTCTCTGTAACTAACTGTAAGAATTTAATAAATAAAATGTACCGTGGCCCTTATTATATCACACAAATTTTGTTTTGCGTAAAGAAGTTCTACAGCTATTAATGCCATTTAACATTTGGAATAACATCGTGTTATTCTTCATTACCGTATATGGTACGCAATTAGGATGTCTCTTTTAGATTGTACTTATCCAGTTGTTTGTAGCTTTGTACTTATACTGCATATATGTTTGAAACCATTAAATGAGTGCTTTTTATTTGTATACACTGATGTATACAGCCGTGTACAACTGTGTACGTGTATTATACAGTGTATCATATCAGGCACCGACTATGGGGATGCTCTGGGGTTAAAGCAACCCCTGAACAGATCCAGGGGGCGCAAAGCACCCCCTAAATATCCATCGCACAAATCAGTTTTCATTACCAGTATCATTAAAAATGTGCTTCAAAAATGGAAAGCTTTAAAAAATGATAATTTCTTAAATGTCGTAAATTTCTTACAATCCCGTAATTTGGGATTCAAAAATTTCCTCTTCATTTAAAATTATGAAATTTGTAACCATTATAGCTTGCTGATTTTGAAAATTTTGGAAAATATATTACGATGGGCCAATATTTTACAAAATATCAGAAAAATGGTCTTAAATAGATGGTTGTTACCAAAAAAATTCTGTTTCCTCGCTGCGCCAACCATGGTGGCGCTTCGCGGACGGTCTTCGACGTTCCTTAATTTTTAAGCACCCCCTGAAGTTTTCATAGGTCGACGCCAATGCTGTGTACAGTATAAGGACAAATAATTGAGTAGGTCTATTCTAAAAGAGACGTCATATAATTACTTACCATACAGTAATAAAAAATAATAAAACGTTATAATTCCAAATGTTATTTTTTACATTGATACAATATTCTTTGACAACAAAATAAGGATTTTTTATTACGGTAAAACACGCAATAATTAATATGTCTTGCTATCAAAGGAAAGTATACCACCCAATTTTCATTATCGTTATTTGTTGTTATGTGAATTGGTCATACAAAATGAAGGAATTCTACTGCAATCTGTTTCCCTATATGCACAATAAAATGTCATAACTTTATCAAATAGTACATAATTATCTCCCCAGCTTTTACTTTCGACTGATAATTAAAAAGAAACGCAAGTACATTTTATTCCCTAGAACATACACTTGTAAATAAAAGACATTTTTATCGCCGACATTGTCATAGAGAGTATAGAAATAAGAAAGTGAAATTTTAGTGAAATCGAGAAATATAATAATAATGGAAAATATAGGGTGTCAAGACTCAAGAAACCTTTTGCTAGGGGGTCACAGAAGAATCACATGTACATCCGAGACAAACAAAATTAATAATATATTATTATAAATAAAGGTAATTAACAGCGGAACCTATTGAGCTACACTAATAATTTTTACATCGATTATACGCAACATGACCAGCAGGGGCGTCATTTCAACTTTTGCTAAGGGGGGGCCAAAATGAAAGTGAAAGAAAATCAATTGCGACGGCTTTGCCGTCGCGCGAAATTTTTACGTTTTGCATTTACTAAATCACCGTTTTTAGACAATTTTTGCATTTTGCAAACACAAAATCACCTATTTTACACAATTTTTTACATTTTTCATTAAAAATTCTTACATTTTGTAAGTTTTTTGCCTTTTTAATGGAAATTTAGCTATATTTTAAGAGACTTTTTACTTTTTTTCTTAGTTTTTCCCTTCTTTTTCTTAATTTTCTCAAAAGTCAAACCTCAGGGGGGGGCCATGGCCCCCCCCTGCCCCCCCTAAATGACGCCTCTGATGACCAGGTAGCAAAGTAGCACTGTTACTGCACGTCTTAAAACGCAAAATTTCGAGTTTCCAAGTTTTCAAAATAAATAAAAAGATTTTCCTGATGATTTCCACATTGACTTTTTTTCTAACAATAAATTTATCATTCCTTTCTTGTCATAGCTCGGAAATTCTTTTCTGCATTCAAATCTAAAGACTTTACAAATTCTCTATACACACTTTGTTTATCCAAAAGAAAGATTTTATGTAACTAATATTCACCCATTTTGCCTAGCTAAAATTATAGGCTACTCCAATTTCAACTTGTAATGCTTTTGAAATGGGCATCTGTCACACTTATCAGATTAACTTTTACTGATTCTGCTTTGACATAATTAATTTAAATACGTTTTACTGTAGAACAATAGATGATAGAGCAAGACGATCCATTACATTTAGTCAGTTTTGTTATATAACTTATGTATAATGATGGACATATTATTACAGATGTCATTTCAGCATTTACATTGAATGTTCGAAACTAATTTTAATTTCGTCAGTGATGTTTTTATTCATAACTTTATTATAATACAACATATTTTCGCTTAGTTAATGTTCATTCGAAAAAAATTGGAAAAATATCAAGTTTATACAAAGGTACTGCATAACACAAAAAAACATTAACGAAAAAGATTCGGTGAAATGAAAATGATCGCGATGTCTTTTCTAACGATCATCTGTACCGTTATGATCGTTAGAACTTCTATATATATATAATTATATATTGTATCCTCACTGTTCAACATTTTGATATTGTTATCCTTATACGTGTACGAGTATATGCTGACAAGTATGTACGATGTAATGCATACTCTTCAGGATATTAGTAATAATTTGGTTACTACAGAAAAGTGCACTGTTTTCACTGTCTGTTTTGACTGCCGGTATTACAGAAAGAAAAAAGTAATACATACATACATAATCTAAACCCTAATTGCGTTTTGCATTTTAAATCTCTAATATTGCTCTCGTTTTAAACTTTTTTATATCAGTATTATATTTCTGATTTTTTCCAAATCAAAAGTCTAAATTAGCGTTGAAGCCGAGGTTTGTTCACTGAAAATTTTGGTGCGCACAGAAATACGCTGCAATACGATGCAAAGCCTGTTATCCTTACAGACTTATAGAAAGAAATGAGCTGCAATGTGGTAGCAATATGCCAACCATAATATGGTGCAATACATCGTAATTCGCTTTACGATGCGCAATAGTGTAATACGATGCAATACGCTGAAATACGGTACTGCACAACTCCTGAAATAATTGTAAATTATCCTGACTGCTATGCAACACATCATCCAGCGTTACACACACTTCCTCGTATATGTCAGGATACGGAATACTTTCACAGCATGAATTGCAATACGTTTTAAAACCTTATAATATTATTATTTTTTATATTATAGTACGTAATTCTCGGTTACTCAACACATTAGCATAAGTGAAAGGTTAATTCCTTTTCGAGTAAGATAGCCGGGTGGCACCTGACTAAATTCTTCTCAACAATTCCTGGTGTATATTTCAGCATACATGTTTCATCTAAAATTAGACAGCATCATCAATACGAAAAATCCATCAAGAAAGGAAATAGGAAAATATTGATTGTGGCGATTCCCTTAGATCTAGACAATGTTTTGATTGCATACTTGTCATCCATTTCCATTCTCCTGTTGGAAATGTTGGCATTATCGTTTCTCATGTTGTCTTTTTCTTATCCGATAAAAAAAACACAAACGAAAATGCCAACAGGAGAATGAAAATGGATATATATAATGGTAAAGAGCCAGTCAAAATAAAAAACCAGAAGTGAGTTAAAAAAAAACACTGAGATGCCACATTCTAAGTAGTAAATAAGTAAAATAGTCAGCCGTTTTTTTTAACTCATTAGAGTATTCTCTTCCAATTTACCAAATAGGAGACAGATCTACATGACTACATCCGATGATTTAATTTAAAATAACTATCTTCATGTGTTAAATATATAATAATTTTTCAAATAATGAAGAGTATGCTCACCAAATGTATAAAACATCTTGCATGCAATGGAGAAAACGAGAATTACACTATGTACATAAATCAAATTACTAAATAACTTTTCCCCTCGAGGACAGATATTTTGGCGGATACAAAAACATGAAATAGAGGTGTTAAAAAAGAAGACTTCGAAGACCATACTCAAAGCTCCAGTACCATAGTCCTCGATCTTGTACATTGGAGGACGATGGGTATTGAGAGATGAGTGTAGAATTTACAAAAATGAAATGAAATCCTACCTAGGTTATTTTAGGTTCATTTTCTTAACTCTCACTACATTTTTGACAATTTTTTTTTTTAATTATTTTACATAAAAAAAAAGTTAACTTTATTTTTCTCACAATCTATTAACTGCGGGAAGATTCTGCTCTCAGCATGCAGATATTTAGAATTCCATCAACATAAAATTATTTACTATATTATAAAAATACGTTACAGCAAGATATTTATCTACAACGGAAATTGTCATCATTTTCTTGATAAGGGTCAAGATAAAATTACTTAACTGTTGCGAAAATGTATTTCACGTACACGAGAAGACTATATTAGATGTCATTCAACTATAGCACTAATATTATGTGGGAAAGTGTTATACCACACTATCCTATATTTACTGTAAGGTATAATCAAGGTTAACGGACCATAAAACAATATGAACTGTTACGAAATAATGGTTATCTAACACGTTAGATGTTGCGGAAGGTTTTAAATCAGAATTTATAGTGAGAATGTCGTGAGATACATAGAGACAAAATCGGGGACTCTGGAACTCCTTTTTCGCAGGGGAAGCGAGATCAAACTTAGAAACACTTAATTTTCAGAGGTGGCTCCAGAGTAGGTCTTCGGAGAAGCGATAAGACCGTCGGATACCGTGATCGAAGCGCCGTCATGGTTATCTGGAGAGAAGAAAATTTAGAAAAATCATACTAAAAACTAACACTTTTATTCAATTTTTACTATATATTGTAAAATTTTGGCAACATTTTCCTAACAAAATGCAGTTATTTATTATTTTGGTCCCATTTTTCTACACTTCATTATCTCCATAACAAGAAAGAAATCTGAAAAGTCAGAGGGAGTGGCGCTCCCCATAATATTAAACAGGGCGAGCGGTCTCTCCTTCAACCCAGGTGTTCCCGAATAGGGAATAGTTAATATAAGTAAAACTGTTCGAGTTCGTAGAAGATTGTATTTTTACAGAAGTCGAGAAAGGTCACGTGTGCCAATACCAGGTGGTACAAGTCGAAATCAAGTCTAAAACAGGTCTGAAGAAACTCCGAAACAACCGCATCTGGAAAATTTAGTTCAGGTAGAATTTCGCGAACAATTCGAGAACCGAGCGTCCGATCGAAATATAGCTGCAAAATAACTATTGGAAATCTGATATAATTTAATGCCAATAAATCGGATCTAGTAGTATTTTTTCAGAGATCATTTTAAAAATCATCTGGGAACTATTAATGATCAATCATTCCCAAATTGGAAGTGTGGGTGTCTTTAAATTGAGGAACATTTTTTATATAGGAACCCATGGGTTAATATTAGGGTTTCTGAAACCAAGATCAAGACTGACCAAGTCTTAGTCTTGGGTCCCAAGACTTTTTTTGAGGAAGTCTTGGTCTTGGTTTTGTTCCCAAGACCAAGACCTGCCGTGGTCTTGGTCTTCGGTGTGCCAGTCTTGGTCTTGTACAAGAGTCTTGGGTAGTCTTTTGTCTTGGGAAATCCCCACAATTTTTAAAGCAATTTTTTTTATTATTATTGATATTACATCCTGCTTATGAGATTAATCAATTTATACATCCAAACAATCTTAAAAACCATTATTTATTTATTCATACGTTTTTTTACACCCAAGAGTCTTGTACAAGAGTCTTGGTCTTGGGATACAATACCATAAAACATAAATAAAATACGCGCGTCACGTATTTTTTGTTCCTGGTCAC
>JAQIWE010000957.1:0-18038 GCA_034698565.1 Campodea plusiochaeta
CGACGGGGGGGGGGGCGGTCGCCCCCCCCTGTATCCGCGCCTGTTAACAACTAGTGACCTCACTATTAATATTGACAAAAAATAGTATGATTTGGTTGTACAGATGTAGGACCCAACATGTGACAACCTGTAACTGTTTAAATTTTAATAAGCAGGTCATAATTCAAAATGGCCGCCCAATCATGATTACTCAATAGTACCGTTTCAATACCAATAATTTAGGTTGTTCTGGCCAGAATTACATATTCGACATGTAAAATAAAAGCTAATTTGTCAGTCATCATCTGTCATGCTTAATCATTTCAATATGGAGGATGTAATTCAAAATGAAGGCCTAAGTATTACGAAATATCCTCTGAATATTCTGTTAAATACTGGTCAGAATTTCGCTTCACATTTGTCTGTATATTATGAAACATTGTAATTAAAGTATTGCTACATGTTATAAGCTTGAGCATTTCAATATGGTGACATTAATGTGAATAGCTATCCAAATTCTGGTCAATATTTTTTATTTTGTAAATATATATCCCGTTCCATTACCCAAAATTAGCTGTAGTGCAGTACCAAATGAAAGTTATGTGAAATGCGATTTTAAAGATAATTAAAATAATATACAATCTGTTCAATTTTCTCTTTCAATAGTTGTAGTTGACACCTGAGAGATCATTTCAGGAAGGAGAAAAAAAAAAGTTCCATTAGGATCCAAGATGGCGGTGATATTTCAAAATGGCGTCCTAGTTTAAAATCCTGTAAATTAGTAAACTATATTGTGTTTGATGCATTTTTTATGTGATTTGGCTAAGAAAAAACAAACATGAGGTCAAAATAAAAAAAAACCTTTAAAATGACACAAAATTGCATTTTATTACAAATACCAAACATCTTCAATGTAAACAACAAATATATTTATGTTAGCTCATATGGTTTTCAAAATTAATGTTAAAATAGCATCGTCAGCGTTTCATTAACGTTTCAGTTTCAATTTTCAAATGAAGTTGCTTTTCACATACAGTACCAATTACTCTGTTTCACATATCATTGCTATGCTGAAAGAAAAATGGTACAACATATTATTTTGTGGATTGGTACATATCTTTGTTTTCGACCAGAACCATACAAAATCTACAGCTGAGTAAGTCCCAATGATTTTATAACATTGTAGAAATATTACTGACACAACGACGTTTGTTATCCTTGGTACAGACTACAGAGAAGGACACTCTTATTCCATGATTGATAATATCTCGTACATTTACGATCAGACGACCATCTGATTCTTCCATTTTCCCACAGGAAACACCAGCTAATGATGTGCTGGTTGTTTGTATAGAAATAATTTGCGAATAGACATTTTTAAGGTGATAGTGACAAAAGTTATTCAAAGCATAATGTGCAAGTAAAATGAAAAGTTCTTTCTTATTTTTGTCATTTCTTCGAAAGTCTGTCCAGTTGCTTGGTAATTTGGTTTCTCATGATATTTTTAGAAGTATACCGGATCCTCGTTGCTGTCGTACACTATTCTTCAAAGTTTTAGGAGCATACCTGTCCCAGACTAAATCTATGCGAGTATAGCAGAAAGACGGCCAACATTTCGTAACAAAATGCCTCGAAAATCTTTTTCACAATAATCCTCAAGTGGTTTTGAGGAACGTCTTTGCCGTGCATGAGTGCTGCACCATCATAAACAACTCCACTAGAACGTCCAGAAAATTCAACTGGTTTTATTAATTCAGATAAGATATTTGCTAACGGACGCCTTTCTGGAAAAGAACACTCATTCATTGTAAAAATGTAAATAAAACCATGAGAATTAATATTGCGGAAATTGTTGCTTACTTAAAAAAATGTTTGATATATTTTATTAAAATAGTGTATATGTGTGTGTTTTCCTCGTTTTTTATTATTTTGACTTCATTTGTGTCTTTTCCTGTTCAAAATAATGTAAAAAAAGATATAAAAAACGATATAGTTTACTAATTTACAGGATTTTAAACTAGGACGGAATTTTGAAAAATCACCTTCATCTTGGATCATAAGGGAAATTTCGAATGCCTCTCCTTTCTGAAATGATCTTCCATGTGTCAACTAAAACTAATGAAAGAGAAAGTTGAACAGATTGTATATTATTTAATTATCTTTAAAATCACATGTCAGATAACTTTCATTTGGTACGGTACTGCATTACAGCTAATTTTGGGTAATGGACGGGGATATATAATTATTTACAAAATAAAAAAATATTGTTCAGAATTTGGATAGTCATTCGCAATAATGTCACCATATTGAAATGCTCAAACTTATAACATGTAGCCATACTTTAATTACAATGTATCATAATATACAGACAAATGTGAAGCGAAATTCTGACCAGTATTTAACAGAATATTGTTTAAGAGAGGATATTTCGTAATGCTTAGGCCTTCATTTTGAATTACATCCTCCATATTGAAATGATTAAGCATGACAAATGATGAATGACTAATTAACTTTTATTTTACATGTCGAATATGCAATTCTGGCCAGAAGAACCTAAAATATTGGTATTGAAACGGTATTGAGTAATCATAAATGGGCGGCCATTTTGAATTATGACCTGCATATTAAAATTTAAACAGTTACAGGTGGTCACATGTTGGGTCCTACATCTGTACAACCAAATCATACTATTTTTTGTCAACATTAATTGTGAGGTCACTGTTAATTGTTCCAGACTTCCTGTACTTGACTATTGCCATTATTTTTGGTATATTTTGTTTTTTGGGTCATTTAGAGGACCTATATATATATTTTGACCTCAGATTCATGTTTTTCGAGTCAAAATCATATGTAATGAACACCAAACACGATATGCTGGTTGCACAATTTGCTAGAAATATTTGCTTTCGGGCGCTATTTTGGAAAATTACCGCCATCTTAGATCCTAAGAAAAATTTAGAATGCCTCCCCTTCCTTAAATGATCTCTTAGGTGTCAAGTACACCTGTGCAAAGCGGTAACCCGTTTTAAAAAATGTCGTATACTTTCGTGTACCGCCTAGACTATAAAAGCGTCTGGAAACGACGAAATTATTATCGAAGAACAATGATACTCACAGGACTGGTGAGAAGACTGTAAATTCAATATTACATAACCCTAGTTTGCTTCGAATTCAGAGGCAAGTCTATGCAATGTTTTAACTGTACACTTACCATGATACAGGGTAGACCAAAAAAAAGGGCACCAAGTTTGCAAATGAAATATTAAAGTTTTTTCTGAAATATTAAAGTTAGAAATTGGAATTCAGGCACAATGGAAAACGAAGCTCTTTCTCTTCCTGAAAATGTATGGTTTTATAATAATCCGAGCCGTATTACGGCCGCTACGACACGATAACTAAGAGCCCACATAAAAGTTGTCAGCAATAGTACAACACTAAAAAATTGGATTTTTTAGATAAAACTGCAACAACGTGACTAAAAAAATATATATTGAATGATATCTTATTTGATCTTAATTCACTACAATATGCCACTAGTCTTTGAAATAACGGAATGTGAAAAATCTCTATCCGTGACCACTTCTAATTTTAGCTCATTTTAGCGGTGAGATCGCATGCTAACATCTCATATGGCTTCTCTTCTGTGGTAATAACTTATCTCATCCCCACCAGATGTATGAAAGGATCGAGCCAGCTTCCAAGGTCACAAAAAGTAAAGGGTTGTTTTTAAGTACTATTGATGGGAGTACTAGTCTTTACCTCGCTTGTCGTTGTTGCGAACTACTGAGAATATGCACTTAATTTGACTATGTAAGACTGGAATTGGTGAGTACCGGTACAAAATTATTTACTGTATTTTTACATGATGTAAATGATTTACAGTACTTACTTTTGGTTACGTATGTTAAAGTAGCTCGAAAGCCTAGCAGTAGCCGGCAGTTTTGGGTCCTACATCTGTACAACCAAATCATACTATTTTTTGTCAACATTAATTGTGAGGTCACTGTTAATTGTTCCAGATTTCCTGTACTTGGCTATATTGCCATTATTTTTGGTACATTTTAGATTTTTGGGTCATTTAGACAACCTATATATATTTTGACCTCAGATTCATATGTAATGAACACCAAACACGATATGCTGGTTGCACAATTTGCTAGAAATATTTGCTTTCGGACGCCATTTTGGAAAATTATACCGCCATCTTGGATCCTAAGGAAAATTTAGAATGCCTCCCCTTCCTTAAATGATCTCTTCGAACCATCCCACCACCCAACCCATTCCTACTTGAAACTGAATCACATAAGGGCGGGTGCAAAGCAGTCTTTTCTGGCATAACATGTGTTATTAACTGTCTACACCAGTAAGGAAAACACAACGAACAAAAATAAGAAAAAGGGAATGAAAATGGGTATATAGGCCTAATTATATTGGTCTTGGAACTTAATTACCAAACCTTGCTTACATATTAAAACAATCTCACCTCATGTATATGTTGTGCTCTGGATTCTCTTTCAAGCCATTCTATTTCTTGTTTCTCAAAGTGATCTTGTTCGTGTAATGCTCTGCAACAAAAGTAATATCCTGTATTAATATAAGATGAAACAGATCATTATTACTGACATATTTTTGTTTTTAGATTCGCAAGAGATAACTTAGCCTGTAGCACAGCTATACACATCAAAGATGTGGGCTGGCCTTCATAATTCCTGCACCATAATATAACCCAACAAAAAATTACTGTCCAAAGATGTTCACTTTTGATTTGTGTTCTAGGATCATTAAATTTAGCGTGGGTATAGAAATTTGTACTCCGGGCCAAACATATCTGGGCACCATTTTCCAAAATGGCGGATAGTTCCAATGATGATCCAATATTTTAAGAACTGTAACACATGCACACTTCCTTTTAGTGTGAAATTAGTTTCTTTGTGTCAAGTAGTCGTATAAAGACAAGAAATAACTCCTCATTTGAGAAATATTTCCGCCATTTGCTAAAATGGCTGCTATAACAAAGGTTTGTATATAGCCTACACAAATAATCGTCCCACTGATAAACATGTCACTGGAGACAGTGGAGTAGTGGTTCACTCAGGGGCGTAGCGACAGGGGGGATTGGGGTGTCTTATCCCTCCAATATTGGAGAATCTTTAAAAGTCAACAAATTGATACATTCCATCATGACAAATTAAAGAAGAACTAAAGCCAATTGTATGCCAACGTTCATAATAATAAACATGCAAAGTAACTACCAGCAATACATAAAACGTTTTTAAAAGTGCTTGAGTATTTCAAATTTTCCCTCTCTTTTTCGCTTATTGCGCCATCTCTTAATAAAATAATTGAACTAGCAGAGCTGAATTGTCATGAACAACTTGCCATTGAGTGTACTTTGATGTAATTCAAATGGGAGAATGTTTATTATTCCCCAATAACTGAAGACAATAAATTTCTCTGATTATGACTCTTACGTAAATCAAATCTTCCTATTTTTTTAAGTAGGCCAGCCAGCAAAGCAGTTGGGTACAATAAGGAAAAAAATTAGGGAAAGCTGGAACAAATTTTATTGTCTTCTAAATGGGCGGCCTCTTGACAATATATTAATATTGCACCCCTGTGTAATCCCGGATTTGGCTGCCATCTTGGAAAAATGGAGGACAAAATCAGTTTTTTCGCAATATATAGCTATCTATATGTCGTAGGCTCAAAGTGTAAATGTACAGAATTAATTTCTCTACATAATATCTCATTGAGTACTTTACGTATATAGCACCGTTAACCTTGAAACTGAGAATTGTCATACCTAAATAACAAAATTTGTAATTATTGGGCTACCTGTTATAGTTATGGAAAAATACCAAATATATTAGTGGAGAATATAATTTAATGTATTTTAGTAATTTAAAGTTTTCCCATTAGATGTATACTTCAGGAGATATCGGCGAAAAACCAATTTCAGTAGCCATCTTTCCAAGATGGAGGCGGTATAGAATACAATTAAATTTCTTGGCTACATTTAGTATTTATTTACTTTTGGCTAAAGAACAGCAACTGGGCAGAAATTCAGTAGTCTGTGAATTAATTCTATTTCTCCGAATTTTTAACATTATTACCACAGGAATTCAAATGGGGTTCTCGAATACAGTATCCTAATATGCTGTGTTCTGTGATACCAGAAGCAAAAAAATTTGGGAAAATTGCAACACATTTTATTTTCTTCCCAAATGTATATGTAATAACGTGTAAAGTTTGCTCCTCTTATGGCTTCGGATAAGCAAGAATATTAAAAAATGACGTTCAAAAACATATTTTTGCAGGTAGGCTATAGTAGCACAAAAAACATCTTAGAGAAGGAAAATTCAGTGAGATATTTTACTGTAGATTATCATATAGGCTTATGTGCACAATATAATATATAAAAGATTGTGAGTGAAACAAATTTTCAAAAGGATATAATTATATCAATTCAAAGGAAAGTTTGGAATACAAAGGAAATCGTCATATATTATTAGGGCAATCTTAGCTACATTCCTAGTGTACCTGATGAGACCTTATGTGTCGAAACCGCGGTCCTGCACTCTACCTATCCTTACTACTCTTTTCCAGATAGGCGAAGGTAGTCCTCCATTTGTGGGATCAAGGGTACTAAACCACCCGACTGTTGGTCCTCTAATATTCAGTATAATATAATAACCTTTGATATTTAAATTAATATTGTAAGATTTGTTGCCTAAATATCCTTTGAATTAAAAGTAAATCACTTGCAATACTTCACATAATATATTAAAATTATATCACTGCCACTAATTCTCTGGTTATCAAAAACTGAATTATCGAGGCCAGTTTGTTCTTTACGAAAAATCCTTTAAAGTTCGCATCAAATCGGACTGCAGAGTGCTGCTGGTTTACCTAACATGAAAAGCACAATGCAAACCATTAGTAACAAAATGGAAGTTAACATATGAAAAATGTTTGCTTCAGAAAGAATATATTAACCACTAACCTCCTCTTAACAATATAACGGGAACTTCCATCAAATTTAATAGGTTAAATTATTTTTTCTTTAATGCTTGGTTTCCACCAGAGTAAAATTTCATTCGGATCATTTTTTGTACAGTGCAAATATTTAGTCTGACTTATTTTATCCCAGGTTAAAAACAGCAAATCGTTCCAACCAACAGCAGAGCAAAAATAGAAATTGAACACTGTAATTTATCAATTTTCATGAAATTAGGCTAAGTTCAGTAAACCTTGGTGCTGGTAATACGATAAGCAAATAAATAAGACACATACGGAATACAAGCAAATGTGACAATAAGTTACTCTGTGATAAAGTCACCACAGTCCTTCAATCTAAAAGTGGCTAGCTCGAATAAATTAAATGACTGTTCTTGGGTGAAAATATCCAAAAAGAAATCAATATTGATAAACTTTCAATAAAATTGGCTATAAATGAGCAAGGGTCGTGGGTTTTCGTGTCCTTGAATATCAGTTTTTACACAGCGGATGTCTTTCTTTTCTTTTATTCTATACCAACTACGTAATTCCAAAAAGAGTCTAGCTATAGACTATGAGATGATAAACTATTACGTTTGATAATGCTCTTTGCAGAATGAAATAATCACAAAGTCATAAGGATACCTTTTATCTATAGAGTAGAATGTAAACTTCAAGAAATAAGTTTTAAGAAATCTGTTTAATTACATTACTCATTATTCAACAATAAAATATAAAAATCTGCATATTCACAATATATACACAATATGTGTCACAGCTATGGCGAAAAGAATGTCGAATACAAAATACCTGACCTCTACGGGTTCAGGACAAAATATCAAAAGAACAATTAAAATTATTTAACTCGAGAATAAGAAAATATCATAATAAAACAGATTATTAGTAAATTATAATTTAAGGCAAAATAAGTAGAGAAATATGGCACTTTGTCCGCTACCTTCCGAGAACTCGTAATAATATTTCTACAAATGGAGATTAAATTACCTAAAAATTATTAGTTATTTACCTGTTGCAGATGAAACTTTCTACAACGTAATAATCTTTACTAGACTGAGAGAATGGTGTTTTACGAGAACTAAATCCCTTCGAAAAGAGTATTTTATAATAAAATAGAATAGTTCTTGTTACCATTCAAGCCAATAAAACTTTTATTACACTTCAACACATGAAGTGGTTTTCCTAACTCCATCCAAGACTTCAGCGGGAAGCACAAGATGTGTAACGTATTGCACTGCTTTAAGAAGTGAGCTCCAAAGGCTATTATGCTCCTTATATTGACTCAATTTCTATCATTCAATCCCACAGCTTTCCCTTCAGGTATTTCTTAATTAAGGTTCGATATTTGACACAACAACAAGAATCATTACAGCAAGGGCGAGAGACGCCGGGATTCTTGTTCCCATACTGTTTTTAATCCTCGTGGGCCCTTTCTTCACTTAAATTTTGACATACAGCTCATAACTACTGCTAGTTCGTTGAATGAAACTCTATATTGATTTGACAAGTCATAATTACTGTGAAATATCTCTTGTAAAATACAAAAGGCTTACTTCTGATAAAGAAGTTGTTGTTGTAAAAGTATGAGAGAGCTCTTAGCACCTACGTCATAAGCTCCAATACCTGAGGTGAAAGCGTGGAATTTCGGATTATCACATGAGTGAAAATAGAAATAACCCAATAATACAGGAAACTATAAAATTCCTGTTCGGACCAGAATAGAATTTGAAGATATCAAAATAAACGAAATTTAAAGGAAAGAAAATTTGGCGAAACGCTAAATATAAAGTAAACTAAAATAAAACAAAACTTCGATAGAAAAATAGTATAAACTATTTAAGTTAAAGAAAACGAATAAAGGTTATAAATTATGACTTTAAATATGGTAAAATATTCCAAATCGGACAATATTTCCGATCCCAAATCAAAGTATAACGAACTTTGATCGGTCGGTAAAGATAAAAAGAGTAAATAAATCGTTTAAATTTTAGGTAAAAATTACGTAAGTAAAACTTCATTACAACCCTATTACAGAAAATGCAAACTATACACATCACAAAATGAAACAGTAAAACTAATAAATTGAGAATTATTTTAATATTTTCCATTATAATATTTTCCCTAGTTCATGTTGTTTTTCATAATTTTCTTTTATCTGGTAATTATTTTTTAACCCAGTATATAGGTCTAGTCAGTAGTTTTCTCCGTTATTTCCCCCTTTTTTTAAGTAAATATGCCAGCAAATACCACAAGTATAACATAAATTAAAAGTAATACAAAAGTTACATAACACTTGATGTCAATTTCATTTTGTTATTTTGTGGCATTTGTCAATTTACTATATGTAAACAGAGTATGCAAATATACATATTATTCTCTCAAAACACATCGAGCATCGGGGAAAAAAACAATCTTCATTTTTGACAGATTCAACATTTATTTAGAGTCAGATAAACATAGTCAAACTGTAATTACATTAATTGTCTGATACAATCATAAGTTTTTATCTGCTATAATAGTAGTAACTCTGCAACTTATGTTTAAGAACTTCTGTGACACATATTACAAATGCAACAAAACAAAAAATTATGTGCATGTAATATATACCCTGTAAACTCTTTAATACAAACACTACTGGTTTTTCAGCATCATCAGAATACCTTTTTGCGAATAAAATTTTAATTTTCGTCAGATGAGTTTCCTTCAACTTTCTGTTACCCCCTAACAAATCACCGCTTCGTATTCGCTCAAGATATTTATCAAAATATTTTCCTGGACTCCGACCCCACAGTGACACAGCTACCCCAAAATATAAGCGGTTTACCTCAGTAACATATTTTTTTAATTGTAGATTACCCAAAATGTCAACGAAATTTTTCTGGAGGTAAGTTTGAATTTCTATGTCGTGCTCGGTGGTAACACAAGTATGTTTTTGTTTTTCTCTTTTGAAATTTCCAACTTTGTTTATCTCACTTTCCACAATTTTATCCAGACACTTAGCTGCTGTATAAGATCTGTGAACCAATCTTGAATCATATTCTCCACCAAATTGTCCACCAAATAATATACGAGAATGTAAACTTCCACTACCATAAAACCAAATGCGATATTTCAAACGAAGCATTTCTTTTAGTGTATCAGGAAGTTTCTCATCTTCCAATATTATGGCATTTTCAGTGAACTTAGATTCTAAAGCAGTGTAAATAACAAAACAACTAAATAACCAAAGACCAATCAAGTACATGGAAATCTGAGATTTAAATTTAAATTCAGTTCCACTATTCCTGAGTAAATTCAGATATACAAAATTGAAATATATATTCAAAGCAGATTTTCTTTTTTTCGATGATTTAAATATAATTAGAGTTATTAGCACTGAAGATATCATTGTCAAAATTAAAACTTTTAAATCAAATGCTTGTTTTAAGTGATTCAGAACGATATATTTCTTTGCAGGTAATTTTGTGAAAAAAATTTGTTTATCATAATCATACCATTTGGTTTTTCGTAGTTCATGCCCTAGATCGGCAAATATTGTGTAATCGAATCTTTGGTACAAGCAAATACTCGGCAACTTTTGATCAAATGACACAGTAATAGTAAGATTAAGATAGGTTTCCAAGAGTAGTTCCAAAAGTTCATTTTTGCATGTTATCTGGCTATATTTAAATTTCTTACCATTTAAATTTCCCAAGTTATCGTGGTTAACCAAAGTTTTCTTAATATCATTTATATTCACCGGTTTAATAAAATGTTCACCGTACTCACCGCAGTAAAAACACTTCTGATAAAACGTCGTTGAACTTCGATTTACTTTCAGGAAGAAAGTTTCCTGCAAAATGTTCTCTGTACTATTGGGTAGAAAGTCAGATATCGGCGAAAGTATAATTCCATTTTCATCAATTTTATTATGATTACATGTTGGATAAACTTCGTATTTGTATTTAAAGGTCCATCCATCAATAATGAGCGTTATTGATTTTTCTTTCAAAGTGGGGTAAACACTGAGGAATTTTTTGGGTTTCTTTCGAAACCTTTGCAGCGTACATGTAAGATTTTCATTAACAATGACAGTTGGAATAATTTCTTTTAGTGTTTTCAAAACTTCATTTACACTTCTGTTACAGACAGCAACATTATTTTCATCTGTGACAAACATTAAAGTTCCACTGACAACTTGAGTTGTTTCGATGAACTTGATAATTGGTTCAGTCCATAAGTTAATATTTAATATAGATATTTCGTTTTGAAGAGGTAGAATTTTTGAGTTTGAAAGGAAAATTGTTGAGAATAGAAAAATTAAAATAGCATTCAACATACCGTAATTGTACGTATATGTTAATAGGTCATTTTGATCCGGTTATAATATGCGTACTGTACAAACAGGTCAAAATATTTCATGTACTTTTTACAGTAACATAAAAACTACAGCACTGCAGTAGGTCAGATATTAAACTGCTATGTGTAAAAACATAACTATTTGAAACTAAATTTTAATTCGATTGAAAGTATTTACTTAAATTGTTAAACACGATCAGATAAATTTTCAATCATATAATATTTTTTTTCTGACAGCTTTCAAAAAAGTAATGTGTTTCATAACACTACTCAAACACAATTGCAATTATTATCAAATTGCATGTGTTCATTAATTTTAAAGTTTTTATTTACTAATATGATTGTGATTGATGAAATATAAAATAAAGAAAATATAATAAAAATTATATGAAGTTATGCATTAATGTTTTAATTTTCGCAATATGATATTTATTTGTAATTATAAAAAAAATTGACCTCGTCATTGAAAAACTTGTATGATATGGAAAGCAAAGTTTTCTTTTGTAATGCGTATTAAAAAATAGTGAAATTAAATCAAATTTATTATATTATTAAATTATTATTTCAGATTAAAAAACTAGTGTTATTAAATTGTTAACATGAAAGACACTACGTGAACGTGATTAATTCGAAACTCAGGTCCCATAAGACTTATCCAACATTTAGAAAATACCCTATTAACAATGCTATCCAGCATATAATAGAAAGATAATAGTGTAAAAAACTGAGTAGAGGTTTTGGTCTGCTTAAGCTTATTAATATTATTGTTCCTAATATCATATGTTGTTACGATATTGACCACATTGTTATTTGTACAGGTGATTTGTTGTTGTTACAATACCATCACTATACTCTGAAATTTCTTCATTCATGTAAACGGTTTTAATTTAGGAACTTCACAATAAAAACAACAGTTTTCTTTGATATTCATTCTAATTAGATTAGAATAGTGCCATATTGTCTTGGAAAAAACAAAATCTTTTACCTGCAAGTTCAGATAAAAGTAAAAAAAAATGAAGAAAAAAAAAAAGAAAAAAAAAGAAAAAAAGAACTGTTCTTCAGAAAAAAAAGTTGCTTTCTACTTATAAACCCTTCTAACGATAAGTCATTTATTACGTTTATTAGGCTATAAAATGCACAGCTGAATGATAAAAAAACTTGTCAAATTTAATTTATTTTGATGTACTTAAGATACCAACTTAAAGTAAAAACAACTTGAAATTTTATTCGATTGCCTGTAGTCAAATAACTATTTAGTATGGTTCAATGGTAATATACGCAGCAAGGCATCCACGACAGACTTTTTACCAAAAGCGTAATCTAAAAAGTTGCTCTAGTCAGAAAATAATATTGTGTTAAAAAAACTTGGCATTAGTCATGCAACCTATGAGGATAAAATTAAATATTGTTTGTTACTTTATAATCCTTTGATAAGTTATTACTGAAAACAATTTATAACCCAGCAATTCACCATGTTGAGAGCAAACCGAAACTTTCAACTGTACTCGGAGCATTATTTTTTATGAATTAATTGGTGAAGGTAATTCAAGATTTTGTCAACAATGTAGGCTACCTCATAATTCCAAGAATAATACAGCTTAATTACAATGTTCTTATCCCACATTTTCTCCATTCTAAATCCTAACTGCAAAGAAAATGATTAAATAATCGAAAAAGAAATTTGATTTGTATAAAATATTTTTATTTAAACTTTTGCTAGTTCATCCGCAATTGCTATTATCACTCTATATATTAATTAATAGGCAATTAAATGAACTTTCTTTCTCAGCATTTTGATTCCATGTACAGGGTGTCCCAAAATTAAGTTGACACTTTCGAATGCTAGTAATAACGTTTTTGTTTTTCACTCGATATTTACAAATTTGTACTTTTTATAATCAGTAACTCATATGATTTACGATGTAAACATCAAAACTGCATCTATCAGAGAAACAGGTGCTGGAAATGCCATTCTTCCATTTTGATGGATTTTGCGGTATACCGAAAATTCAGCGCGGTAAATTCAGCGACTTAATGTAATGCAATACCTATTCTAGTTGGAAAAGAATAAATTATATCAATGATGAAGAATGATGTTTGCTTATAACGACAAAATATGTAAATAAACGGTGAAGTTGCAATTGTTTACAATAAAAATAAAATAGCCTTGTAATAGTTATCGGGTTTTGGCTCGTTCCTGTAGGAACACTACTCTCCCCCAATTTTTTTTAAATACAGAACAGCAAATAACATTAAGGTAATACATTAAACACAAACACTTAGAAGCCTGTCACTTGATCTTTAAATTCGTATTAGAACTCATTTTACACTAATTAACTAAAGTAGTACTTTACATCTTCTCTTGACCACAATCATCCTGTATATACATTCCACAAAATAATACAACTTTCAAGCAAACAAACAAAGAAAGAAAACTTTCTCTATTCCTTTTCAACCTTATTCTCTTTCTCTTTCCGAGAATAGATTTGTTACCATCAGAAAAAAGTCTTTCAGTTGCTTTGTATCGGAATTCGAAGTTTGTTTGGAAAGAAAAAGAAAGAAAAAAGCGAATTATGAATACTGTAGGTCTTGTTGGCGTTTGAATACCAATTGAATGCCGAAATGTCTTGAACATTCCCACACTGTAAAACGAATGGGATTTTTTTGAAAAGAAAATACTTTTTTGCATGATGGAGAGAAATTGTGAGAGAGATGTGGTATAGATTGTTTGGCAAATTGGTAGTATAGGTCTAGTTCATTTTTAGCAGTAGTTTTTTGGTGGTTTTTACTTTTTGGTTTTATCACTAGCTTTTATCCTAAGTGTTCAAAAATTATTAGTTGATTTCTAGAAATCTTCAAATGTATTTAAAAAAAAAATCCAACACATAACTTTTGTAAGTTAAAGAAGGCTTTTAATTTTAGAAGTATAATGTATATATTATTGTCAATCTATATAATTATGTTGTTTGTTTCATGTTTTAAGACTATATGCCTGCTGGTATTTTGAATAAATATAGTCGAAGACTCAAAAGAAATGAATTTACAATCAGAAATTAACTTTATGATAAAAACAGATTTCGGTAGAATCTGCAGTATTTAAACTGTTAAAAGATTTCTGATATAATTTTTACAGAAAGTGCAATTAACATAAATAGCATAATGAATAAATAGTGTATTATTTGCTTTAATTTAATAATTTTTATAACTGCTTAGATATTCAAAAGCTTTCATCTCGATTTTTACCACCAGTAAACCTAGTTTTCATTCGTTTGTATTATAAAATCATTCAACCAGTTTTTATTTGAGTCGTCAATCTGATTTTGAACTGACAAGCGTTTTATTTCCCTACATTATTACACCACACGTATTTCGTATAAAACCTGAAAACGCGGATTTCCTTTTATACTGGGTTTATATGGCTCTTTCTTTAAACATTAAATGGGAATTTAATGTTTCTGCAGCCATAGGAAAAAGACAATTTAACAACTATTAAATGATTATTTTATGGGTTCACAGAGCAGTAGTTTTGGAAAACTGTGACATGTGTAAAGTGTTATATTATTATAGGATTACTGTCAGATGCTAATTAAAAAAATATTTGTTTTGAAATGTTTATATTTTCCTCAGATAACACAATTTAATAAGAATAATGTTACGCATTCGAGAAGAATCCCTGAATCTCCGAAAATCTACTATAACGACAAAGATACTTTATTTGGGCTTAAAGGGACAGCCAATTTTCTACTTTTTGTGTTCTGTTAATAGTATTTTTTATCGAATTTTCAGATGGTTTTTGATAAAGGAATGAAGAAAATTTGTCCAGCCATTTTGGAGATACGCCCACTTATTGAAGTTCACTGACAACTCCCTGAGTTACCTGTGAACCTCATTTCCAAAATCTTTCTGAGCGTATAACTTGAGAACCATAAGTCGGAATTTGATCATTCCTTTTTTTAAGTCATAAATTCAACTGCTTTATTTAATACAACCTATTTCGTTGTTGTGAAGCGATTAGATACGCAGATCCAAAAATTCACTTCATAAGTAACTCATCTTAAGATGATTTTTACAAATCGCCATATTTCATGAACGAAAAATAGTAGGCTGGTAATTTTTATACCAAAAATAATGAAAAAATAAGTACTATCAGCACAATGAAATTATAGAAAATCTATTTGGCTTCCAGTCCCTTCAATGCACGGGATTTAATTATTTTGATTAGAAATAAAAAAGGACTTTTACTAAACTGACTGATCTCTCGCATTGACCCATACGGTATAGCTAAAATTTACGTAACGAAAGTGTACAATAATCTGATTGTATTCTGCTGGCAATCGGATAGTTTTATTATTTTCAATGTACGTATTATAGTAAATTATATTTATTTTTAATGTATATAACATTAATAAAATATTCATTTAAATAAAAATATATTAACCTACTACTTTATATTTCTATTCAATGAGAAAATATCGTCTAATAGTAAAATATTTTCATAACGATAACTTGAGCTGTTATAACGACTCCAATTACTCTAACCTGTATTATGATAAATGGATTTTCCTTCAGATATATATAAAATACCCTGTATTGATAGTTATATTTGATAAATGATAATCCCCCCTATGATGTTTGATATTCATTTATCTTTCTCCCTCAAAAAGGGGGGAAGAGAAGGGAGAAACATAATAAGAGGGGGGTGATACATTTGACTGATTTTATAGTAAACATGGAAAACATGTAATGCGTCATTTAACCGGTGCGTTCACGCAATACGATTTTCCCCCGGGCGGTGACATTGTACAAAATATTTACAGCTTTATACGGTAGTTGAAAATCAAATAGATGGAATTCGGTAATTTCAAATAACAAGGTATGGAAAATTCGAGATATAGTGAATTACAATTTCAGACTTTCAATACGAAAAAGGCAATGGCTATTTAACTCTGTTATTTCTCTTCACTGAGCAAGGAGAACTGGAGAAGTCAACAAGTACAAAAAAAAACTAAATCTTAAATAGTCTGTTAAGAGTACTGGTTTTCCACATTCTTGTTAATTATCATTATACAATATATCAAAATTTACCTATTGTTTTTCTGGCAGAAGTGTCAAAAAAATGGAACGCTTTCATAAAATGCTATATTTTCTGAAATAATGAATATACAAAGACGAAACATACATCATAATTATGAAAGATTTTCGTCCTGTCTTTCCAGAAATGTATTGTTTTATGATAATTCATTCCGTATTCCGGCAGCTACGACCTTGTAAATAAAATAAAACGTGAAGGACGACTGTAACTTTAAAAACAGAAATAAAATGACATCTAATAAAAATAACAAGAAAAAGAAAGAAAATGTTTTAAATTTTAATTACAGGATGTGAAAGAGTAATAGTTATAATATGTTATAATTTAAAAATAATTAAGAAAAAAAAATTGTCACTGCTTTTGAGAAAAATACCGATTTTTAATTCAACATTGCTATAGAAACAGCCATTAACGGATAATTTCATGTAGAAGGCCAAAATAGTCGCGATACATCATGGACTGTAATAAAAATATACGTTTTGGGTAAGAGAATAACATGCTCATTCACATGATTTATGATTTTTAATTCGTCTTTCTTTCTTCATTATTTCGGAAAAGATGACGTTTTAAAAAAGAGTCCTGTTTTTTGGACCACCCTGCATAACAACTATGTATTATGTTTGAAATTGCCATGGATTTACAGACTGTAAAAATGATATATCAATGTTTTCTAATTTTCTTACAAAAATAAATATTAAAAGAACATTTCAAGAAAATACAGTTTTAAATTAAGCACCCAACGTTCTTTTAATGTGAACAATCAGAGGGAAATATAACTCTGAGTCAAAATAAATCTGCATATTCAAAACTGAAGCCACAAGAGACTGTGCGACTTATGGTTTCAATATTTTTATCGTTCCTGAAACTTCGTTATATAACTAGTTTTTTTTAACAAAAAATATGAAAGAAATTGAGTAAATACTCATTGAAATTAATGTTCCCAACATTAGTATCCATTTCCAACTGTTTCACGTAAATCATTAACACTAATGACTAATTAAGATTTATAAAGAATAGAAAACCATCAAGCAAATTATGTATGTATGCACGGCATCAGCTATACCATTCCTTTAAATTTCAAAGATTCCCCTCAATAAACCATATCGATACAGTGAAACCATCAAACCTGATCTTTTCAAATCACCAAAAGACTCCATATAATATACCTATCCCTCAAAATCAATTTGCATGAAAGATCTTAAAAGCCCCTCTCAATATAATGTTTCATGTAGTTATATAGACAAGATGATACTTTGAAGTAAATGTTCAGTATGAGAAACAACTTCATTTTCGAAAGTTTCAACAAGTTTTGAGTATGTAATCACTTGAAGCTTCCCTTAGAACAGCTGGGGCTTCTCAGTGGCGGATGGCTGTCTTGGGATCGAGGGAGCTGTGATATGCCAAAATCAAATATTTTATGGAATAATTTATTTTACGGATATTATAGTTTCCATTATGCAATTTTATAAATAAAAGGTTAGTTGAGTTCTGTTATAATTTGATACATTTTATTTAGGTATTATTGATGAATATTCTTCTGTAAATATTTTTACGTTGATTGAAATATTTAGAGAAATCAAAGGGGGACAATATACAATGTTAATATTAAGATGGTTTT
>JAQIWE010000958.1:0-18037 GCA_034698565.1 Campodea plusiochaeta
TGGTCAGGTTAGGTTAGGTTCATATTAGGTTCGGTTCTGAAAGCCCTTTTATAGACTCGGGATGATAGTAAAGTATCCCCAAATTAACTTACAAAATTATGAACATCATTCTCTCAATTACTGCAGAACTGTTGTTGTCTATCATAACCATATATGTACAGCTCCATTTCTCTTTCCATATAATATCTTCAGTTTATTGTTATAATTATTTTTTAATTCAAATTAAGTTTGGATAATCGTCGTCCAGATCTGTTAAATTTTCTTTTTACGAACTATGAACACATAAACATTGGCTGAAATTTGCTCTGCTAATTATTGTGCTCATTTGGTCATTATTACGCATATTTCTGCTACATATCTGCTATTCTATGACAGAGTGCTGATCACTGGATGTAGTTTTGATGGTGGAAGGTGCTGTGCTAGATAAGCCTAACGTCATTGTTACGAAATTCTTCATGGAGAAATTTATAAAGAGATTCCATTTGCAAAAGAAACTTGTCCATTTGTCAATTTACTGTATGTAAACAGAGTATGTAAATAAACATATATTTCTCTCTGGTAATAATACCAAATTTGGGATGTTTGATGGATTCCTAGCTCAGTATGAAGGAGAATAATCTAAGATATACATGATAATTGATCTTCAAAATTACGGATTAGACCACTCAAAACAATAGAGAGAAGAGAATAATATGTTTATTAACATACTCTGTTTACATAATAGTAAGCTGACAAATGCCACAGAATAACAATATCAAGTTGATTGCAGTAAAATATTTTCAGATTTTTGTTTTGGAATATAAATTATATGGTTGTGCAGAATGTGAATTGAATCCTTCAGTACACTCACGACTATTTCTTGGACTATAGTTTCTTTTGAAGGCCAAATCTTCTTATAAATTTCTCCATGCTTTACGTTTCATTTCCTATATTATCCATATTAAAAAAGGCTCTGAACTCAGATCAAATGTTTGATAATGTGTTTACATTAAACTTAAAAATTTACGGAAAATATCTGTATTACTGTCTGAGTTCAAAGCCTTTTTGAATATGAATTATCAGCACACTCAGTATATGGGCTTCCACGTATCACTAAGCTAGATTTCATTCTAGTTCACACTTTATTCCTTTCAGTCAAACCTGTAAACCCTTATGGTAAAATACTTCGTCCTCTATACTTCATTATATAATATCCAACTATATTGATTGTTATTATAAGAAAACTTTACGTAACGTTCAGAGAAGCATTCTTCTCATAATAGCATTCTATAGAATTCTATTATTAGAATATGTCAGGATTTTATTTCATCGTCATTTCATCCCTTTCCTTGAACTCTCTATGGTGGTTAAAGAAGTTTATTTTTAGTTCTTAAAAACTGAAATTAAATGTGATACCACTTATTAAAGAAAAGCAGAAAGGAGAGATTGATTTAGTAGGTATATCACATGAACAGCTGAATGAAATTCAGTCGATAATTGCATCATACAGCAAACCAGAATTGCGTCAGTTTTGAACAGAATGCCGTCAGAAAATTTACTTTTACGTCCATTTATTTATGAGATCCTTCATATTACAAATAAACATAAATATGTTATAATTTAAGATACAAAAATATTTCTTTACCTAAAAAAGAACTGTGTAGAGATTCGACAATATCTTGGAGACTTACTGCAAAGCATTTATCAAACAAGAAAGTTATTTTTCATGTGTACAATTTTTTTTTAGTATTAAGATGGTATTGTATATTGTCCCCCTTTGCCTTTTCTAAATATGTACAAAAAATAAGAAACAGTGAACAAATAATATTTATAACAATATTCAGCATTTTTTTACAGATAGAAAGTAAATAGATTTTCAAGTCAGGGGAATCAGTTTTGGTAAGTAACAATTAAAAAGGCATTCCGAAACACCACAGGATTTTCGAGTTTCTTTCCTTAGGATTTCCATCTTTCCAGCATTGCTGAAAAGAAATTAAATTTATTGTGAAGGAAACAGAATATTCAAAGTTTTGCTTTTAATATATTCTTTTGATTCAGTTGTTAAAAATACAATTGATAGTGATGATATTTTCACCAGATTAGAAATATTAATAGCAAAACCAATTATTCTTGGAGAATAATGCCCTCGTAACAAACAGGACCAATTCGACTGTAGGTTATATCTGAACTCACATAATTATAAGTACTTTAATTTAAAAAGACCGAATGTTTGAATTACCGGTAATTGTTTTACAGATATGGAGTTCACTAAAATTACTATTCCTCCTGTATAATGAATTGAGTTGAAGTTACTGTTAATAAGTTCAATATTACAGACGTTTATATCGATAAAGAAAATTACTCACTACTAATTATCGACAACAACAATAACCCTCAATATTTGAAAATGAAATATATATAATATATAAATTAAAATTTACTATCTCATCATACAACATTATTCCATTCTATTTTTATTTCCTCGTTTACTAATTTAGTAATGATTAATTTCAGTTCTGTTCCTCAAAGTCATTGAAATGATTTGACAAATAAAACAAGAGATATTTTGGTGTGGCTCTCCTAAATGTTTGAATATTGATGTAATTTACAACCCATTGTCTCTCAAGTACTTAAAGTCTCTACCTTTACTTTACATCTTGCAATCAACACCCATTTGTCTTACAACAAGCCTTGAACTCAACGGGACAAAAAAGAATCTACTACATCACAGCATAATTATACAACTATACTGTAGCATCAGAGAATAAACTAGTCTTGTCCTTTTAGAGGTTATAGTCAAGTAAATCTTCTTCATTTTATTAGTTCTGAATTTTTAATAGGACATAGTGTAATTTATTTATAGAAATATTTTTATGTTATTTATTTGTTAACGTTACCAATATAATTTAAATATTAAAATTAATTCTGCCCACTAAATAGTAAACAATTTAATTTCAGTAGTTTCTCTAGACCTATACAGTATCAAAATTTTAAATTAGAATCTTAATATTCCTACTCTTATATTCTATGTAAAATTTAATTGTAACATAAACGTAATATATTATAGATAATGTGTTTTATAATAATTACTAAAACGTAGTACAGTACTGTAAAAACGTCAGAATCTATAATGGTAGTTCATCAAATAAAAACAGCATTTTATTTATGTGAGTATACTGAACAACATTATAATTATTTACATTTCAAATACAATTACAGCAACTTCCTGAAGTTTCGTTAGCTTTTGTAAATGCACATAAAAGAATAAAATGCTTAGTGTTCTGGATTTCATAAAATTATGTTTTTTATTCGTTAACTATATAATTATATGTTAAAGTTAAATATAAACCATTATGTCCTAAGAAAAAGAATCACTTAATGAATAATTCTCATAACTTATAAGTAAAGTAGTTAACTCCCATCTAAACGAAGATTTAAGTTATTGTTTTCTATTAGTGATGCAACTTAAGTACTTAATTATAATTTCAAACGAGAGGGTGTTGGCAGGATAAATAAATCGTCAGATCATGTCATCTTGTCAATACTTAATTTATGAACGACATCTGTGATTAGTGTTTTTATTGTTACAATGACATTTCTACACGGACGTAGTTTAATTTATTTATTATATAGAAATAGAAATTCGTGTACTGTAGATAGGAAAACTATTTTTCCATATCACTGGGTTTTGTAATAAAGAGTAGTTCACACGATGTGTGGTAGACATGACTGACAAATGTTGCCATGCTATTTTGTAAAATAAAAACAACATTATGAATACTGGTACAGGAATAAGAAAAAATAACTTAAATACGATTTTTCAACTTTTAAATGTATTTATTTAATTTTTAATTTGAAAACAGTTTAAAACATGAATCATGTTTTTAAAAAGAAATTCTTTTTTTTTTTTTTTAACTCGAAACAAATTATAGTTAGCATAATTTATTTCATTATTGAAGCAATTTAGTTAACATAATTTATTTCATTATATAAATTTACTTGTAAAGAGAAAAACACACACAATAGATAGCTGAACCCATTAATAGTATAATTAAAAGTTTCATGATTACCATGATTTACAAACTTTAATAAATTTTATGATAACAAGTTATTCTCATGGTACATTTCCTCAAATACATACAAAATATAAACAATACTCGTTGAACATGTTGAAACCATTTTGTTTTGATGTAGGAACGTGCTGTAATATTTACTTTGGAGATGTAGTTGGAAGCAAAACATTATAAACCTCCATTTTGGAATTCCCTAAACATTACTCTACTAATGAAGCTAACTGCTAAAGGCTAAATTTTCTTGCGAATAATTACTTATTTAATAGAGTGCTAACGTATAGAATATAATACTAAGACTCATAAAGGAGGAATTATTTTTTTTAATCCTAATAGAGGAAGAATTATTTTTTCTTAGAAGGATAATTAAAATACTGTTTGTAAAAATATCAGCTGTTTAAATATTTATTTACTCCAAAAAGTATGCTGTGCTGTGATATCGTATAGTTAAATATAAATTAATTTTTATGGTCTCTTCAAGTAATTTGTCATTAAAATAAATTAATTTTTATTTATTTTTATTTTTATTTTGTATGGCTGGGGACAACAGGAGGACATTATAAAATGACTCCTAGAGGTCCATAACCATTGACCAGAAGGTCATTAGTGTATGGAAGAAATCTCCTGGAAAAGAGAGAAAACTCGAGTATTCCAGGAGAATTTCCCATTGAAAATTTCCTGAAAAAATGCAAGTTAAATTTGAAAATGAAAATATTGAAATTGAAGTGTTGTATTTGAAAACTAAAGGTAATTTCTAATTAAGTATTTAAATGTGGTAATTTTTTTACTAATAATAATAAATCATAATTCAATTTTGATTAGGACTACTATTTTTAGTGTTCAAGATAACTTATTTGAGACTTCAAAATTAATAATCCTAGAGCAACTACTGTTATGACAAAGTCATTAATTTTGAGACTTACTTTTCTGACTGTTGGGTGCGATATTTTTATTGATAGTATGAGTGAAGCAACAAACATATTTTCTACTGGATCGATATTAGAGTGCAATAGTGTCAAAAAGCAGCTTTGACAATTTGCATAATTATTTTTTGATTGTAGTTACCACCAAAATACTGTATATGAATCCCTTATGGTTGTTGGAGAAGTTTGACAGAGAGTACAATACATCAATAAACTGAGTAAATTTACACATTGCATGTTGCAGCATACTGAACTTCCGTTATTTAATGTGTTGTTCTTTATTTGTTCTAAAGGTCAATATTATTTTCATTAATTCCGAGATAATATTTTTCTCACCATCTTGAAGAGTCTTGTGTAATATATCCAACCTGTGAGAACTATTGAGTTGAACAATTCACAATTACGTATTCACGGAGCGAAATCTTACCGGCATTATAGCAAAACATTCAGAGGTGAGAACTCTTGAGATATTTTTTTATACGAAACATTTTGTGAAAACTGTGATACTGTGATTTTTTTTATCTGGAAAGTTCTTCTTCTATTACACTAAACATTGATTATCAATTTCATTAAAGAAAAATAAAAGACTTTGTAATCAATAATTATAATAATCATGTTGTATTATTTTCTCATTTAATTATACAGACTGAGAATTAAAATGAAGTTCCCATATATTAAACATTTACAAAACAACTTATTATTTTATAACATATTGGAAGTTTGTTTCTTCAGACAATTACTTTTCTTTTGAGAGTTGTTTTCTTTCTTATTTAAAGTTTTTCTAGAAGTTAGATCGAAGAAACAAAATCTTTTTTAGTAATATCATCAATGCTTTTCTAACCTTTCAAAATCAAATAATCAATGTTAGAATCTCTGTTTGCACTGAAGGAATATATTCTAGCTTCAACTTTGAACCATGTTTTTTTGTGCTCTGGAATAATTTTCCCATTGGTAGGAGAATCAAAGGCACTCATTGTTTTTTACGAAGCGGTCACGACTACGCACTTTCTTCGAGTAAATACGCCAATCGTAATAAGTACAAAAGTCAACAGGTCTGCACTGTTTGACTATACATTATACATTATCCTTGAAGTCAATGAACTCATGATGTAGAAACAGCTATGTACAATTTTACATACTATTGAGATAGTATCAGCAGTTATATAGCGAATTATTTGGGCCATGGTACATTATCCCTACAAATATCTCTCTTCTCTTCGCTACACCGAATCGCACTTTAGTTGGCTTTGTATCTTTTCGTATTGTTTTATTTTATTTTATTCTTTTATTGTATAATATTCACATTGATTTGTATGTTGCACATGAAAATATTTGAACGAAACTGCTTATACACTTGTGAAGAGCTTTTTAAAGAAATGGTATTTATACATGAGGGATTTCATATTTATGCATAAAAAAATTCAATCACTTATGGAGTAAGATATATTACGTAACAAATTTTTATTTCTGATAAAAAAAAATTATAAAATGCATTTTCGGGAGTGACATTTCAGAATAATAAAAACCGGTGTATAAGCGGTCAATATAAATATCATTGGATTTGTATCACATGACCATTACGTTCTCGTTAGTTTCTCTGATAATAAAAAGATAGGCGATTCACTCTCATCTTCAGTACAAGTGTATATACGGGCTTGGAACTAAATCAACGGATGTCTTTCCATTCAAGCGTTTAAATTTCTACTCTAAATAATACTGTCTGCCCCAAAAAAGTTTCTTTCGTATTCCTGATCTTTTTAACCTCGCTTAGTTTAAATTAAATTCCAAACAGAAGCCCCTCATTATGCTAAAAGTCAGAGTCGAAGCAATTTGCATAATGAATATGACTTTTCTTGCAACTTGTAAATGCTTCTGTATAGAACTGAACTGAATTTTTTACGGCTTAGTGTCATTATGAGCGAGAGGACTTAACGCGTAGGAATAATGAACTTTGAAACTCATGGTAATGAGATTTTTCAAAGAACTAGAGCTGCACGGTTTTCGTATTTTACGTGCTGCTTCTCAGTGATTTATGTTCTGCTGCTGTTTCAAAACAACACTTAGGAGTTCTTCTAGTATAAAATAACTATTCAAAAGATGAGAAGCAGTAGCTAATGGTATTTGCCAATCTTCATATGTTACAAAATATTTAATGAACTGATTTATATCTTTAAAGTTGCTCATATAAATCAAGGTCTATATGGTAGACTACGATTTTTTTATACAAATTAGTTTGAGATATAATCATACAAGTAAATAATGATTATGCTAAGTTAAATATATTTAACTTTATACTTGGAAGATAAAATCAGTAAACCAACAAAAGCATGATAGAAATAATGTTTCTTTAGTGAAGAAGTGAATTTCGGTGGGTCTCCCTTTTGCAGTAATTTATTATTACTATATTGACATTGCTGAACAATACACAGTAATTATCTAAAATTAATGATGTAAACGAAAGTTGCAAACTTATGTGCCACAGATCTTATGTTCAATTTTCTAAGTGTAAAACCATTATAATTAAATATATAATAGCATGCAACATAATCTCAATATAATTATATACCTTACAATGCTGCATACTGTAAGTACACATAAACCACATCCATATAAAGTACGATATTTCTCAACTGGCAGGATATTTATTTAACGACGTCATCCTGATTAACTATGCAGTGTTAATTAGCCCCGTCCGGTTAAAAGAAAAAGAAGATCATTCTCTTAAAATCGGGAGCGGCTGAGTTAATTTACGCATCGTTCAAAAAGGACTTTGCTTCAAGTGTTGTGTTCAATGAGAAACCGTTAGCAGCGTTAACTTACTGTAATACGAATATATTTTAGTAGGTTACATATAGATATTCAAATATTGATTATTTTTCTCTTACACTCAAATATACGTATATAGCTAAATACATTAGAGTTCTATACGTGGGTCTCCATAATCATCCTTCGCATCTCTTTTAATTGCTTGGTTATAGAGCATTTAAAGCTAATACACAATATTTCTGTAAATGATCTTGTAAACAAATCAGTCTATAAATAATTTTAACTGTAATAATAATAATAATAATTTATGAACAATAATAATCAGAAAATTAAAATTATTTTAAACATGAAGATTATGTTTAAATATATTATTTGTTAGAGCGTATGATGTAATGGAAGTAAAAATTAGCAGCACTTTCTTATCTTTTAAAATTTAGAATAATATATTAAGAGCAAAAAATCTTTCGAGTGAGAGAAACAAAAACAAATTTGCAAAAGTCGTAGGTTCGACTCCCAGTCTAATCTATAGTTGAAATATTTCTTGAATACTTATTATAATTTTCTAATGCTGGATATTAGAAAATTAGAATAAGTAATTCTGATTCATAAAATTACAGTTTAATCCCTGTTTTATTAAAATAAAACATATTGTAATTTCTTTTTTTATTACCAAAAGTAGAAACCTGTACAATAAGGTTACTAATATTAATAAAAGCAAGAAGGTTAAAACGATATTACATTGTTATTCCTCGATGTAAATTTATACAGTTTTCATAATTTCAGCATTACATTGGCAATACATGAAACATGTTGATGTAAACAGACATATCTCCAACTGAAAGTCGATCAATATAAATCTTTCTTCACCATCAGATACTGTGACTCAATTAATTCCAACACATGTTAATCAAGAAACAAACATTTATCAAGTGCTTTCGAAACTATTCCACATACAGTACAAGTGCTAAATCACTCCAACTATTTTAATTTTATGCGTTTTCTTTTAGCATAGTTGTCAATGAGCAGAGCACACCAATTATGCAGGGCGACGGCGTGAAGAAAACAGAACACTGCAAACATTACCAGCGGGGTCATAGCGTACTTAGAACATGACTTTTGGAAGATGAGATGTATAATAGGAATTCATTACATATACGAATCATTAAGAGTAATGGACCGTGAAAGAACTCAGGTGATGGTCTGAATTTATAATGGCTTTGGTTATAAACTCATCCTTTTATTTTATGCTGTATTATTATTATTACCGTTTACATATTGCTTATATTATGAAATGTAGGTTTGATGTAATGTTTATTAGTTGGACTTTCGAAAAATAATACTTTAAAAATTTTCAGAAAGCAAAAAAAAAATCTCGTAAATTCACATTTTTTGCATATATTTTTATTACACACATTTATTTAAAAGCAGCAAAAGACCAAATGAAAAAACAACATATTCTTAGAGTAGATATAAGCCTATTGGAACAGGAGGTATAGGTGTACGTATGATTTTAACAACAAGTATATATCTTTTAGAATCTTCATCTTTTTAATTCCGTCTTCTATGGTTATCTAGGGTATGTAAATATAGACAGTTTTTTTTTTTATTTTGTCAAATTACAATAGAAAATTAATTTTCTGAAAGTTTCGTTTAAGTTTATTATTTCGGAATATTTACTTAATTTTTTCCATACTTATTTTTCTATTGAGCCTATTGTAATGTATTGATATCTAATGATTCTGAATTTATGATGGAATATATTATCATACTGGTGTATTATTTTGTGAGAGCATCATTCCACCATTATTAAATACGATAGTCTGATGTTCACCATTAGAATTTTGTTGTAATATTATTGAAAATAATCATGTTTTTAAATTTGTAATATGCAGTTAAAACAACTAATGCTCTAATCAGCACTTGAAACTGGCCATGGTAAAGGAAGTAGATCTAACGGCCACATTTATTTCTGCCACTCTTTTCATTTTTTGTGTAATTTTTATAAGAGAGTGTGTCTAATTCGTTCGAGATCGCACTGTCGTCCTCTCTAAGAAACGTCGTTATGCGTTTTGTAAGCCGATTCGTCACATAGTCTTGAAGAGTTTTAGAAAAAGGTGAGTAAAAAAAACGAAGGGTTGAAATAAAGGGATGAATAGTTTGGTCTTGACATTTATGATCAGGAGTAGACCCCGGGTATGATATGTTGCAGAAGTATGAAACGTTCTTTAGCAGACAAATGGCACATTTTACTTCTAATGGCGGTTAGAATATTGTTATACATCCAGCTCAACAAGTATATGAGTATGGGAACCCATTCGAACTTAGCTAATAACTTACACCGTATGCAAATTCTTTGGTAAAAGTTTTTATTTATAATCTCGATAGTCTGGATTTGTATGTGTTGTACAAAGGTGGAGGGGGATTGTAGAAACAAAATGAAATTATACTAAAGGTTAAAGATTGGGGTAGTTGTTATTATTGTTTTATATTTGAACAGCTGTTTAGTATAATATTTCGTAGAATATTGCCAGCGTCAGTTACTAAAAGAATGTTGAAGTAAACTCTACTGAATTTGCAACGCATTTTTCTACCTGTAAAGTTAATTTAAATTCCATCACCAACAAAATGAAGTGGAATAGTTTGCCATACTTGGAATTTAATGCTTTAAAATACATTTGGGCATTGAAAATTACATAAACTTTAAAAAATGGTCCTCTAGTTGTACATTTTCATACTATAACTGATTTGGCAGCCAGATTACAGCACATCTGTGAAAGATCATAAAAGCAATCTGTGAACGATTTTATAATTAATGTTTCTGTATAGTGTCCAATTGTTACAGTGAAACTTTCATTATGCGAATCCAATTAAACTACTCAGATTCCTTTGACAAATTATTTATTTCGTTTTTTTAGTTATAAGAATGTAAATTAACTACCAAGTACAGGAAGTTATACCTTTCTTATTACCGCCAGTATTAGACCATACGTTATATATTTTTGTATAATATTATAATTTATTGAATGTAGTTTACCACTTAATATGATAAAATAAAAACTGCTTTATCGTTATTATTAACACGTTTATTTCAAACCGACCAGGTTTCGGTTTTCTAAAAAAATCCTCAAAAATTAAAATATAAGAAAACAAAGTACATATATTAAAAAAATTACTTGTGACACTATAATGAAATATTATTTAATAACCCTGAAGATATTTTTTTTTTTTTTAAATCGAATCCTGGTCGGTTTAAAATAAATGTGAAGAAGAACGATAAGGCCGTTTTTCTTTTATAATATTTTTATTTTATTGGCAATAGACTCTATTACTACATTACAAAATAATAATAAATTGTTATATTAAATCTTACATTACGCATTTCAATCGCCAATCTTCCATCGATCGTAACAGATTAATGGTATCTCGTCTGCTAATGGATAATCCATACCGTATCCTCATATCTATTTTCAACAATCAGTCACACGATGTGGTAATATCAGCAGGAGCGCTCTAGAACCACCACGCGTAAATTAGTCGCGTAGGGAGGGTGCCATTTGTTGCAAATGTGACCGTATTACAAATTAATACATTATCAGATACGTATTGGGAAATAATTTTATATTCCTTTAAATTCTTGTACTGACCTGTTTCACTCATATCACACCATGGGAAAATTTCAGATGCTCCACCCAACGATATATATGCACTAACGAGAATTTCAAAATGATGAGAACAATTCAAGAAAAAACGTTTGACCATTATTGTTATTACTTCATATCAGAAATAATTATTGCTTTCTTAAATAATATGAATATTAATATTATTTTAAGTAAAATTTCAACTTTGAGGATTTTTTTATAATATCAATTCACCATCAGTACCGATATTATAATATTTTCGAGGAAAATTATAAGGAAAGAAAAGTAAAAAAAAAATACATACACATCCAATAACAAAATCCAATACTGAGAATGACAATAAAAATTAATTAAGTTTTTATTTCTTGCAACAGCCTTTTGGATTTTGGAAAGAAATGCCTTTTTTAATATAAAAATGTTACCTATTGATCCATAATCATTCTTTCATTGAGATGGTACCTGATCCTGTAATGGGACTTTTACCAATAACAGTAGCTGTATTTCAGAAGTAATATTCATAAAAGATTAAATGTAATGTGCCACCTTTTTTATTATACAACATTGAGATAAGAAGTAACTCTTCGAAAGATAAATATTTTATGTTTATTACAATCAGTTCATTTTACTGCCGAAAAAGGTTTTTTTCTTTTGCAATAATCATTGGAGTTTACTTGCAATACTCACGTGTCAGTTTCGAAATTATCAAACTCTTACAATTATAAACACATCAGGTTAATTGAACGGATCCGAAGAAGCGATGTACAATTTCTCAAACTGATTGGGAAGCAGTTTCATTTTCAAATTTACATAATTTTGTAATCCTCTACAGTCTTTTTTATATTCGTCCTTGATATTGAAATTATTTCCTGACGACTCTATGAGATGTTGTTTGACTACCAAGATAAGTTTCCAAATTTTGAATCTGTTAAGCTGTAAATACAGTAATAATTAAACTAATCATTCCCAAATTCAACAAAACAGACTTGACTACGAGGTCTGGCAGAAAAGCATTGAGACTGACTCTACAGAACTCTTCATTATCAATTTTATTGAAAATGGACCGTGTAACCCTCAATGATGGTTCTTCGGGAAGCTGCACACCAATTTTGGTGTCGCTGCCACTCCTGGAGATAATGCTACAGCTCTTTATCTGACACTACCTTTCGTACTCATGTCACAGAAATTGTTATTCAGCTGAAAGTATTAATCCGAAGAAAGTTTAATTTTTTTTCACTTTGAGAATTTTAAATAGTTATAGTTAATCACATCACGTGGTAAGAATGTCCTGGTACCACTGAATTGCCTTTTTAGGCCTAAAACTCAGCGTTATCGAGATTATCCCTGAACAAAATCCAGCATGAGAATTTATTTTTCATTCACAAAAATAAAATACAAACTAACAATTCTACATATTGAAACAGTTAACTGAATAACAAATTCTGTGACGTAGGTACGAAAGGTAATGGCAGCAAAAGAGCTGTAACATTACTTTCAGATGTTGTAACGACACCAAAATTAGTGTATAGCTTCTCAAAGAACCAGCCATGCAGGTGGTAAGATCCACTTTCAATAAAATTGACAATGAAAAGTTTTATAGAGTCAGTCTCATTACTTTTCTGCCAAACCTCATATTCTTGTAGCATTTTCCTTTGTTGAATATTTCTCATCACAATTATTTCTTTATGAGAGTAAAATTTCGATGATATCTTAGTTGATATTTAATTGAATAACATATTTAAATGGCAGAAAACCTTAACATTTTAAGAAATGCCCACTCATAATTTAAAAATCCCTAAAAAATTGATTTATTACATTTTACTCGCAAGTCATAAAATTCACAATTTTCTTTATAAATTTTCTCACCATTAAAATGGTGAAACATGTGAGTGGTAATGAGGCATCCAATTGTATAAAAAGTTATTCCATCGTTCCAGTTTGTTTGCATTCATTGTAGGAGTTTTGTTTGTTATATATGGCGCTCTCCCTTCAACTTCGTGTTAAATGAAATACATGAATTCTTCCCACACACCAGACCCAGATTAAAATAGGTTTCTTTCTTTCTACAACGTCATTTTGCAAGAGATAAAAACTTTGATTTATATTCATGTTCGATTCGGATTATTAGATTAGTTAACATTGTGGAACTGATTGGGACCTTACAAAGAGTGGGTGCTCCAATATGAGAATTCTCTGTATGCAGTCCACTCTATCGCCACAGGTATGCTCCACGAAATACACAATTTCATAACATACGTGATTCATAAAACTAAGTACTAGTTATAATTAAGTTTACTGTGTAATATACATTTGGAAACCGAAACTTATTTATTCTCACATTAATTTCTTCAAAATAAACTGCACTTCATTTTAATGAAATACACAAAATCACTTTATTCTCATTTAGAATCTCCAATCGCTGGTTGGAAATGCTGTTTGATACTATTGTAATTATATTCTTTATTAAATATCTCATATTTACAATAAATAATATCTTCATCCGGTTATTGTCCGTGCGGGCTATGCCAAGCATTAGAATCAGTATAAAATAGAAAAGGTGCTTCATCATGGGAACATTAGTTAATCTTATACATTATCTAGAGTATCAATAACAGTCTCAATTTCTCACCCACATCATAAAGCCAGGTACAACCACTTCATAATACCAGGGTAAGAACATAATTATTCATTTGGTAAATATTATTATTTCAATATTATAATTTAGCAGATTGCACCAATACTAGCTGCAAATATAACAGGTAAGTTAAATGTATTTAAAGGTGTATAAAAATGTGTAAACACGCCTTGATATTGATAAATTATTATTATATATCAAAAAAAGATAATACTATTTTTACTTTGCGTTTCACGTTCTGAAGCTGTAAAAACTTTAATTTTGATAAACATTCTTCGAATTTTCCAAATAATCTACCCCTTTCCGAAATATATGCAGTCCTATCAAAATGATTTTTGTATTCTCTTCATTGTAAAAAGGAAAAAAATCTGCCGTTTTTAGAAGGGTATCTCTGAGACAAATAATCTCATGGCTAAACGGCTGCACTACATTCCAATAAAGGTATATTTGTGATGTACAATTAATATCTCTGATTCTCCACCCTCCACCCTACATCATCTAAGTCATCTATCACCCCACATGATCATCCCCCTCTCCTTTGCACCCCCTCAGCGGATTCAGCGCCTCCCGGTGACGCTGCCTGCTGGGAACTTCGCCTCGTGACCGCCAGGGAGTCAGAGACGGCGGGGTATATAGCCTACAAGGGGGTGCCACAAGGACACACCCTTACTCTCCTCGACATATGTGGATATTAAGAGTGATATAACTCACACTTCAACTATTTCTCTTGGAATTATTAATGAATGGGCTAATACATAGGATGGCTCAATATAAAAGATAAGGAAAAATAAAATGTTCATTTTCTATTGTAATCTTAGTTACACAAAAGAAATCTCTTCAATATATTTACACTGACCGCTTTGATCATACTATAGAGTTAATTTTAATAAGAAATTTAAAGAATTTTTAATTAAAATCAAAAGTAGATTGTGGTTATCAGTTACCGTATATCAATGAATGAGAATAACTGTAATATTATATTAATTTTATTACGGTTGAAGATTTGTTAACAGAATGATTTCGATATTTTTAACATTTTTCTTCCTGTTTAACATATCATTACAGCACATATAGCCAATACACAAAAATTAATATGTTTATCACAAATTACTACCATATTAAAAGTTCGAAATTAGTACACCATCAATAGCAGAATTCAGTGCTCGTTTGCTTTATTCTTAATACATGTCTGTTTTGTAGAATTGTACTAAAACTATCGGCATGTTTTTGATGGATCTATAGTTTAAAAAAACATTATACCGATACTTTATCACGAAATCATTGAATCGTTCGCCGTTCCATTTATTATACGGAATGATGTTGTCTTGCCATATTATTTCATTAAGAAATCCAGGGCTTCTATATCTACACTTATGAATTTGAGTATTAATCCAACTTCAAATTCACTACATCACTGTTATAGCGCTCATTATGTGCAATTTACCCCTTCTATACATTAATGATCAATATTAATATACGTAAATCATTCCTAATTTTAGAATAATAAAATATTATTTTATATTTTTAAACTATTTTTTTTATATATATATTTCTCTTTTCATTAGCAAACCACTTCGTAAACATCCAAAGATTGAAGAATATTAGAGCATCATGCAAAATAAATCACTAGCCATAAATCACAAATATGTTTCACCTTATAGTTCACAATACTTTTTGACAAGCATTGACTGAAATTGCCCCGTAGTTATCGAAGTAAACATTCTAGAATCACCAACATAAATTTCTAAATGTAAATGAACACCTACCACATCATGTAACATGATCTGCTCGAAACACAAACAACACGTGCTAATTCCAATTCTTGTAGAGTATAATTAAGAATATATAATAGCATAGAACAGGATGTTTTCATGAATTTAATTTAATTAGTTAAAGGCTAAGGTGTAGGAAGACACACCAAATTTGTTTTGTTCTTTAAGATTTATAAAAATGTGTTTCTCTGTGATTTGATAAATAGGCTCTGAGCAATGAGACCAGAGCAATTGGTCGCATACAAATGGAGTGTTTAGACTTTTACAAGATAGGATGCAAGGAAGAACCACAAGACACACTCAGAGCCCGTTGCTAAATATACAGAAGTAAGAATTCTCATGATCGTATTTATTTATTTATTTATTATAATGTTTTTATTATTATCTTATTTCACACAAAAGTTATTGTGTTTCATGAATTAGATGTTCTGAATTACTATAATGACAGTTTTAGGAATAATTTATTTAAAACGTTAAATTAAAAAATAGTTCAATAAAGTATGGACAGCTTTGTTCAAGAATATCAGTTTTTTCTGTTTGTTTTATAAAGCAAGCGATTATTTTTTATTGATAATGCATGGGATGATTTTGTTGCTAAAGCAAGGGATGAATGATACAGCAAGGAATGATATGTTTTGAACTGCTACGAATGTCTTTTTTAGCGTTTAGATTTGTTCGTAAATATGTAATATTAGCAGTAATATTTGATTTTCAGATTATATTACTTGATTTACTTCTCTCCTACTCCTGAAACAATTTGTACTTTTGTTAATTCATTTTATATTTCTTTTATTAGAAAATTGTCTCGCAGCTAATTTCTTCTTTTGTTTGATGTTCATTCAATATGTAGTAACGGAAGGGGGTGGTTCCATAGGTTAGGTGGGGACTGCAAAGGTGGACAAGAGTCAAATTCCAGACCTCCAACCAGTGGTAGATGACCACCAAAGACGAACAACTTTCGTATCAAAACAAACTAGCCCACATTACACATAATTATATCCTCATGCAAATTTATTGAATAACATTGTTTATGAATTTGGAGTACGTGTAGGAGTATTTCACTCTGTCATTTTCACCCCTTCCTTACCCCCATGTGAGGGCCGGAACGAATGTAATTTGGCGGTGAGGTTTTCCAATGGATCCCCCGCTGTGAGGTCAGGTGAGGTCAGGGGTGCTTGAAGAGATGTACCTCATGTCAGCGATTTCTTTCTCTCTGGAAGAAGGTGAGGAATTAGTATCAATATATAGATCCGTGTATGTGTGATTGATAGTGGTGATTGTGATTCGTGAGAATGGTATTTGTAACAGGTCACGATTTCTGGAAGTTCACTTTTCCTTCGGAAGTGTCATAATTTCAGGTTGGATGCCAATTGATGTACACTGACAATAAAAAGTAACTTTTTTTAATTCAAAAATTCCTTTTTGTGAAATATTAGAATGCATCATTTTATAATTCGACATGAACTGTTGGTGAGTGGCATAGGGGAAATAGCATAATCATCATTGAGTTGGGTCGTAAATTTTTATATCTGGTAATTTTTGTTGCATTTCATCCTACAAAAACAGGTTGCAAATTTGTTGGTAAATTCGCACGTATGCTGTACGCAGATTTGAAACAAGCCATTATATCATCATTAACCGAGTAGAAGATATGGAGAAGCTCAATAATTTTGATATTTATGACAATAATGACTTCATCATGAACACCACTGGTAAAATTCTCCAGATGAAGACATCAAAAATTTCATATGGCGCTGATTTCTTCTAATATGATATATTGTTAATTTCATTTTGCAAGCATACCATTAGTTACTTAAAAACCGTCCCTTTTGAATATGTTAAAAATAAGTTTCGTACGTAATTATTTCATGATTGAAGTACACCACGAATTAGATTATGAACTACAATGTACTTGAGGTAATTTGAATTGATTTTTAATATATGCTGTGTGACACATTCTCATGGCAAGAGACAAGAGTACAGCTATCTATAAAATCTTTCCAAGGAGCATCTATATTACTTCGTTGTGTAAAATGATAATGAGATTTTGAAGCTGTAAAATATATTTTGGAATATGTAACATCAAAAGATGATCTCACAAACTTGATTGTCTTGTAGCATCAAAAGATAATCACACAAACGTAAAAACATAAGACTAAATAATTATTTCTCAAAATTAGATTAAAGTAATGTCTTACGGTATGAAATGGGAGGGAAAGTGACGAAAGTAAGTTTCGGAGGGGTGAGAGGGACACGT
>JAQIWE010000959.1:0-18036 GCA_034698565.1 Campodea plusiochaeta
TCTTTACATTCATATAGAATACACAATCCTGTGAGCTCCATACATCAGTGTTTCACTGTGTATAACTACTTTATTTAGTTGTTCACTGTTCAGTTTCATTTCAATCGTTAAAACGTTTTGTTTGTTTGGAAAGATGTGTGTAATGTTTGCTTCCTTTTTCATTAACAGTTGTTGTGTTTTTTAGTTTGTTTTCATACCAATCAACTTTGTTTTGTTACTTTCTTAACCAAAGAGTCTGCTGCGCTTCTTTCACTAGTCTCAAATTAAGTATAGAAAGCACGTTTGTTGATGTAAATCCACCTCGCACTCATTCAGAATTGTGTTTACAGGAAAGAAAAAGTATGTCTTTCATGAAGTGACGATAGCTGGTTTATATTTTAAAGAAAGTTTATTTAGAGGATGTTGTTTGGAGAGTTTTAGCAGTAGACTGCCGTATCCTATATAGACTGTTATAATTTTTTTGGTTAAATGATGTAAGTTAGCTGTGGTTGTGGTGTGGTTGATGTATCATACATAGTATTTATTTAAAATAATAGTAATAATAATAATAAAAATGCATGTTCTTTGACTTCTCTGATACTAGGTCTATTTGTCTATATGAAGGGTAATGCCCATAGGCAGTGATATCTGTAGCCAGTTTTTTTGTACTATCTCTTTGCTGTTTTTATTGTTGCCTTAGTCGATGATACATAGTCGACTAAGAGAACAATGAAAGTGGCAAAGAGATACAGTCAGAAAACTGACTATGATTTCTGGTTTAATTTAGACTTCAGTTCTTTTTTAAAATTTGTTTAGATGAACATAAATCCAAGCGTGATCGAGTTCAAGCCAAACAAAAATGCAGAGACAGTTTTTTTGTCTAACAAGTTGGTGGATATCTCCCTAAGTAGTGGAAGTACGTTATTATCTTTTGTATATAGCAGCTGTGAAAAATAGTGACAACATCATAGTACCGTACACCGAATAGGCCTAGGCTAGGTTTATAAAATATATATTTATCATATATAGGTATATTTATCATATAGGTCTACCGACGACCTTAGCAAATTCAGCCACGAGACTCAGTGCGCACTAGTTTGCGAAGGGGTTGTCAATACTACCTTATCTGATAATAATTCTTTATTAATTCACTTGTTGAATTATAATTTAAGTATTCTTGTTTTTCTGTTCCAGGTTTATCACGTGCCCAACGTAATCTTTCGAGCAATCTTCAGAAATTCCATTTTGAGTGCATCGGTAGCAGTCAAACGGACGACGAAATCGTAATTGCAGGATCACTAAAGGAGTTCGGAAAACTCATCGCAAATATTGAGGATGAAAGGGATCGAATGGTAAGAACTTTTATTCTGGTCAATGTTATTATTTGTATAGGCCTATAACTTTTTGTTTAATTATGCACAAAGTTATTATTTAATATTTATGCCTGATGTTATGAATTAAACATTGAAGCAATGGAGTGAAAATAGCGAAGGCTGGTCACTATTGGATAATCGCCAATGGAGATTTTAGGGGAATGACGATAGCTTATTTAGTGTACAAGATTTGCTTTATATTCCAATGTTTTCTAAATAATTAGAGAGAGAGAGAGAATAATATCAGAGTAACGAGCTTGTGACATATTTTTGTAATTCCAGATATTGTATAGGATCCTATATTTATAGGAATTTCAGTTTTCACTAAAATGCTGACTGTGATTCCGAGCTTCATGAACTCACAGAGATTATTAACGAAATTAATGATAGTGCTTTTTTTTCAATTTTGGGTTCTTTTGTAGGCTACCGGTATTTTGAAATATCAGTTAATTTTGGGTACCGGTAGATATCTTATTTTACGAGATTATGGTTTAAATTGAAGAAGAAGAATAGTTTCCGAGAGATTCCAATGTACAGTTTGTAGGCTATAGCCTACAAACTGTACATTGGAATCTCTCGGAAACATGATATTTTATTTATTTTTTTATTTATTTTTTATATATATTACATGATATTTTGACATGATATTAATTTTTAAAACGAATCTGGTAGCCTATACAGAAGAAGGTGATTTCAATATCATGCGAAATGAAAAGAAAGATTATTTTAAAGTGATGCTTAGAAAATTCGATAGGTATGCTAGCACCTAGTTCTTGTGCGTCTTGTGTAATATTGTTATATTTTTACAGTGCGGCATATACAGGATGGTAAAAAATTACAGGATGATTATAAAGTAACACACATTTTGATATATCAGCCTACTTTTTAAGTCAAACAACACAGAAATACACATGAGGCATCAATGGATTCACAAGAACATTAAGTTTATTATAGAATTAAAATTTTTCAAAATTTATTCAAAATGGTGGCTATTTTTTTCTTCTAATAATACCAGCATATATATTACACTCCTAGTGATGACTTTCAACACTGAGGGGAAAAAAAGTGTATGATATTACAAAAGCTGAAGTTTTCCTATAATGAGCTTCAATCAATCATAAAATAGCCTATATTGTTTTTTATTTAAAAAATTCATTATTTCTTGCAAAAAAAAAAAAATTATAATAGGAGATAGGAAAAATTGACATTTCCAGTTTATTTTGACAAGATTTTCCAGTTACTTAAAAATTAATTTCCTATAAAATATTTGAGGACTAGTTTTGAAAATTATTGGAGTTTTTTATATTTATTTTATCTTTTTAAAATAAAAATTTCAAATATCGAACTTCAAAAATAATGTTTCATCCTTGACGTGGAAAGTCGTCATTACAGGTATAAACTATACTTGGTAATATTATTAGAGGATGGAAATGACAGCCATTTTGAATAAATTTTGTAAAAATTTAATTCTTTAATAAACCTATCTTGTGATTCCATTGATGCCTAATATATGGATTTGTGTTCGTTTACTTAAAAAAAATTAAACATTAAAATTTGCATTACTTTATAATCACCCTCTACTTGGTCCTATTTTCAAGCATCAATTTCTCAAAAAATGTTTGACCGAGCGTTTGACCTACAGACTTCTACCACGAAATTAAAGTTCATATAAATTTTCTTTCCAACATTGTACGGGTTGTTGTTTTACCAGATATGACAGATTCCTGACATATTGTCGCATAAAATGAATTTAATCAATTTTCAAGGCAGAGAAATTTGATTAAATTCATTCCACAATTTCAGGACAGAGAAAACTATGGAGTACTGTGGTGGATTAAGAAAGTTACCTAGTTGAACTTCTCAATCAAAAATAAAGCTTTTACCAAATTAGAATACATGAAAAATGACTTTTTCCTATTTTTCTCATTTTACAACTTTTATTTTTGGAACTTTTTTGTAAATTGGCCATGGATAGGAATATGTCGTATCTTATCTAATAACCCACAATTATATTGTTGGAAATATAATTGATAGAGCTTTAATTTGGTGGTAAAATAGACTCAAGTTTCTAGGTCGAACGGTTTTTGAGATAATGCTACTTGAAAACCGAACCAAATACTTTTGAACTACCCTGTATAATTATGTTGTTCAAGAAAAGAGTAAAACGGCAATGTTAGGCCTTAGGCCTACATTGTTACAAATTTTCAAGTGGTATTGATTCAGGTAAGAATAAAATATTGGTTTGTATTCAATTCTATGATTATGCATAATTTCACAGCTGAAAGTGTGGGTTTTACTATTTTATAACAGACTATTTTAAACATTAGTTTCAACACTGTTTAATATATATATATATATATATATTGCCCAATATTGCATTTAGTTCGTCACCTATACAAATGAATAGCACATACAGACGTGAGTTTTTTAACTTCATTTTGACCACAGTATCATTCAACGTGAATTCAACAAATTCTTAATAAAAAGGGTTTTTGTGAGGTTGGGAAATGTTGTGTTCATCTTTCCCTCGTGTAAAATTACTCATGGACCACCTGTTTCCTTCCACTTCCACACTCCCTCCTCTTTCTCTTGTTTTCTTATACTCTCCTTTCTAAGTAGGAGCTATTGTGAAGGGCAGGAATCATTATAATACAGTGAGGTTTGAACTTTGAAGATGAAATTTTCGTGTACATAGAGATTTTGGAAATTAGAAGTTTGAATGTTTTTGCACGAAGAATTATTAGAACTAACATTTTTTTCTATGATAATTTGAACAGATCAAAATAAATAATTTGGTGTCATACGGTTTAGTGATATTAATGTGATAAACTTCTTTGAATTTTCAACAATCTTATTATTTAAAAATTGTCAGGTAGCCTATAAAAAAGCAAGGTACAAGGTTGCTGTTACTCTTGGGTTTGGAAAGCTATGCTGAGAAATTTCAGTGTAATATTATTTTAACAGAAATGTTTGGTGCTGTGATTCTTCAACATTTACTTTACGAAATCTGATATAATTTTATTTAAAGTACTTGATGTACCGGTAATCAAAGTACTGCTGGATATTACTAGGGTTATGTTTTCGTAGAGTATTCAAGTTTCTCTCAATTCCATTCTTGCCCACATCACACATAAGTAGTGAAGATGAGAGGAGTGTAGTAATTAAGCAAAGGTACGGAAGGTGAATGTTAAGTAAGAGAAGGCCTTATGAAGGTCGTTGAAACCTTTCATTCCAGTAGTAGTGATGGTGCTGATACCCATCGCTGACCAAACAGAAGATGTAGTCTTGGATTACTGTTTTGGTCATGATACACTTTGAAAATAGGTTACAGGCCTACAGGAAATTTAATGGAACTTAACCTTTTAATAATCACTCGTAAGTTACTCATATCATAGGCCTATAGCCCTACACTAAAATTTACACGTGAAAGTATAATAATGAAAATCTTTATTCATGAATCAAAACAATAGTATATACTACGTCACCAGTTTATTAGTAAGATTCTCGAAAACATTAAAAATAGTGGTCACGTGATATTCTAAGATTTAAGTAATGAATGATGCATTTCTCAATGATTTCTTGGGACTGCGGAACACAAGAAAAGCAATTCATTGATAAGAAAATTTTATAGTAATTCTTAGAACTTAATGCTATAGCAAAGCGGAAAACGAATATCATTGGAATCAGAAAATTTCATGTAAATACCAATAAGCCTAAATCTTCAACTGTGAACCATTACATGGTAGCTTGTTCCGTACATTATAAAAATATATTTTAAAAGACCGATTCAAATAACAATGCATATATGCTGTAGACATTCTAATATTGCAATTGTGGGATAGATTGTTTCAGGATCAGAGCTATTAGTAGTTTCATAATTTATATAGATCATTTTAAACAATTAAAAGATTTCGATAAATGTTTTGTAAGTTATTACTTATTAGGCCTACCGAATTGGTGTAACTTCGAGAGAGGGAAAAAATCACAGTGTTTCATGTAATTATTTATTTAGGCCTGTTACAGTATTTTTTTCTCTACTTTTAAATATTCCGGTTTATCGACTGGGTATAGTAATTGTGACACAGTGATTTCACATGTTGGCCAATTATCTTTGTTTTATTTGATAATATTTCCATACCGAGAAGTTTTGTGCAATTCAGCGATTGTGCCTGAATTATTTACTTTTCTAGAAGTATTTATAATTTCCCCATAATTAGTACAGTTATCATTTCTTGTATTATGCAAACAGATGCTACAGTATATAAGCGGTATCAAATACTCGCAGTCGTTAATCTCGTTGAATAAAATCATGTAATAATTATGTTATGTAAATATTTTATCTATTTTCCACTGTTATACCGGATACTTTCAAGAAATGGTGTAAACTGAAGATAAAATATTCGTCGTCATTTCACAATATTGGTGACAATTCAGCTATAAAAAGTGAAACGTATACCTCCGTTGATATGGTATTTTTTTAAAATTGTTTTATAGGCGTACGGTACTTCCCAGTTCAACTTGCCTAGCTTCTCGTTAGAGCGATAATAATTATATTTTTAAAGTTTGTATGACCAGTATGAGACCATGGAGTTATTGCATACACTATTATAATATAATTATTGTGGTAAAGAAGAAAAAAAACATTCTGTTAATCTTCGAACTTCGTTTGGAAAATGCGGTAAATTAAAATACAGTTCTTATAATACATAGTAAAACAGCTCATAATAATTACATGTAAAACAACAATGTAGCCTAATTTGAAATCACAAGTTATTGCGTAGTTTTAAGTAGGGCCTATATTATATTGGTTTATAGTTAGACCTGCTGTAGTCTCAACGTTTTTTAATGCAAAATCAAGAGCTGCAAGGGAAAAAAACTGAAATAAGCAGAAATATTAATTAGGTCGAGTTATGTTAAAATAAACGCTATAAACATTGCATAGTCTACTATAGTTATTTTCTGTATATAGCCTAGATCTTAAAAAAAAAAAAAAAAAAGCTTTTAAGCTATGTTATCGCCAATTGAAATAAAAACGAAATCTAATCCTTAAAAATTCTTTTAATACATCTGTTGCTATAATATACTTGGATATATTTTCAAATGACGTCACTACCAATAACAATAATAATGATACATTATACTTGTCCATGTGAATTGGAACAATAGTTGCATGTTGTATGGAAAACAGGATGTGAAGGCTACTTTTATAATACTGTCCTTACGATGCTCACAGCGAGAGAGATGCTGAGTAGGAAATGGGTCTATTAGTTGTTAGTAGGTCTATGCTGTTTGGAAATAGAGCAGGAGATTGATTGGTTCAAGGTTATATCTTGCAGTTGCTTATTACAACTAACTATCCTCTACAAGAGAAAATTACTGTCTATTACATAGACTACCTATAAAAAGTAAAGTTTGAGTATTTTTGTTAACTTATACAATACGCCAATAGGGTCTCAGATTTGCCCTACGGTATGTTTCCACAGAATGAATATTGGGGATAAGTATTTTAAGAGTCTAAATATAATTTCATTTACAATAATTGAAGTTTAATCGAGAGTTTAATACAACAAGCATTGTCATTTCTATTATTAGATACGCACAACACTGGTTCTGGTTAGTAACGGCATGTTGCCAAACCACAAGATATGGTTTGCCATGTCAGTAACATATTTTAAAATGATACTCGAATTAATCCTTCCCATCTATCATACAGTATCTGACTGGTTATTATTCACTCTACAAAATATAGTAATTATTATACATAAAATGTTTTAATATGCACAAATTACTCAAAATCGGTGATTTTACAAATGAAAAAGAAATTTTCGACTCGTGCTTCACCCTCGCATTATTTTTAACATTTATTTTCAATTTGCCCCCCCCCCCCTCCTATTTGCGAAAGTTGAAATGACAACTTTGCATAGCCGTCTAAAAAACTTCAATAAAAAATTTACAAAGGTTTGCGAGTGAAAATTTTGACTTGCGAGTGCCGCCGCGATCGATTTCTCAAGGGCTGTTATAATTTATATGAAAAACTTTTTAACGTAATGTAGTTTCTGAGAGAAAAAAAATCTTTTGCAGTGATAAAAGAAGTGCCTCATAATTTTTAAACGCTTACAATCTGGTGCAAGTTCTAATTTTTAGGAGTACAGTAATAGTATCATAGACTTCATAGCTGACAAGTTGTTTAAAACAATGTGGTGCAGTCGTACAATTATAATCAACAAAATTATTTTTAATTTTAGACAATAATTGGAAACTGAATATGCAATGTTTTGACTGTCTACTTGTCATTATATCCATTGTCATTCTTATATATTGCCATTATCGTTTGTGCTGTCTTTTCGGTGTAGTACTACAACAAAGATAATGAAAAAGAATATGCTAAAAGGAACTAAACTATATTTTCAATCGATAACTTATTTAAGTCACATTATTATAAAGCACTCATTCTGTGTTTCCTGACTGCCGTGTAGTACAATCATTTTTGTGGTGCTCTGAATTTTCTTTTGAATTCCTGACTCATCGAATCTTGATCCTGATAAAGACGGGATGCCGTTGACCGATATACGAATGCAGATTAATCATGATTCAATACTGTGTTTTGCATTCCACTTGGAAGAAAGAATGAGGGAGGATTATAGCAAAGAGGAAAGATAGCGATAAGAATAGACGATAGGAAGATTGGTTTTCATTATATAAATGAAATTGTTAAGTGACGACGATGCATCAGAAAAATTAAGAACAAGAAGAATTTCGGCTCCCATGGAACTTGTCAAATACGTATTTCCTATAGCCCCTTTCTTCTTTTTGTAATATATATAATTATGTAGACTAGATCCAGAACCAGATGATCCAGACACAGATCCAGATGATGAGGCTGTGACCTCGAAACATTTAATTTGAATCAGGAATACTGGAATAAAAGTTTACAACATAGACTATTGTTGTGTTTGTTATTGCTTATTACAATCCAGTACATCATCATGAAAGTTTTTGATGTAGACTAGGTCTATAGGAAAATACATATTTCTAATTAATTACGTACGATATCATCAGTTAGGTGATGCATTACTGAGCGAAGCCATTCTTTCTAATCTATTCTGCTTACTTTGATAAATAACATCTCATTAGTCCTATTGTTATTAAAAGAATATTTGCAATTTCATTTTATGTCTATGAAAATAGGGCTTACTGCGTGATAAGTGTAATTCTGTAAGGTCATACAGTGTAATAGCTTAGTTAGTCATGTGATACATTATCATTTGTGATTCATTGTTTCCCTTTCAACTCTTTTCAATAGTTTATATCAAATTTAAAGAAATTACATTGTTATATAATCAGTTGACAAGTCATCAGTATACTTAGAAGGTAATATTTATTTGAAAAAAGTACAAAAATAGGTGTTTTTAGGGTTAATTTCCGAAGGAAAGACGATCGTGTCTGTCTGTTTGTCATCCCCCCACCTTCTTGTCATCCCCCCACCTTATTATCCCCGTAATCGCTCATCCGATTTTGAATAATTAAATTTTAAGAATTTAATGAACATTAGTCCAAATCGACCCACTGAGGTATATATAATAATAGAATACAATAAAGAAATCGACATAGGCTTCTGATTTCGTGTTTTCTTCTTCATGAGAACTTTTCGTGTTTTATTGGATATCTCCGGAACCACCTGGCCAATTTTAATGAAATATTCAGGATTGTTATATAAAATAAAAATAGTTTACAAGTCAAAATCGACTTAATAGATTTCGAATTTTTAATTTTAATATTCAAGTATTGCAATTTCTTTGCCAATTTTCTCCGGAACCAGTTGTCGGAATTTAATCAAATTTATGGTCTGGTAATAAAGGTTTCTCATTTGAAACTTTCAGACTTTTTTTAAAAATGGTAAGATATACATACCATATATACGAGGGACGAACCACTTTAAAAAAATATGTACACCAAATTCGGTAGGAAATCTTACAATATAAGCTTAAGGAAATAAGGAAAAATGGAGAAAATCTTACAATATTTCAGTAAATGTGAAACATGCGACTATATTAAGTTACGGTGGAACGGTGCTTTAGAAATTAAATTTGGTAAAATTTATTTACTAATCTATTCACTTCTTCACTATTACATCGATGTCTTTGATGGTTTTCATTTTATTTTCCGTTCCCAAACATTTTTAAATCTCTTCTTAAATCTCTTGTTTTTAAAATTATAAAAAACAATACGGTACTGGTATGTGAAAAGCACTACCTCATTTTCATATCATTGAATTCTTGAATATATAATTACCTAGGCGTCCTTGGCAATGACTTACGTAGAATTCTGTGAGAAATTCACACCAGGTAGTTCCGAGGGGTTGTTCACTTTAGAATTTCTGTATACAGGGGTCACAATATTGTGCCTGTAAACCGTATTGCAGGTGTATTACAGCGTATTGCGCTGTATTGCAGCGTATTACATCGTATTGCAGAAAGCTTCAGACTACGAGCGTATTACGACCTTATTGCGGCGTATTTTACAGTATTGCGCCGTATTACATCGAATTCCCCAGCGTATTGCACGGTATTACAGTGTATTTCATTGCAGGTGTATTAACAAAATATTGTAGTTGACATATTGCAACTTGCGTCGTATTACAGAGTGTTGTGCCGTGTTACAGCGTATATTTCGACCGTATTGCAACGTATTACGGCGTATTTCGGTGTACACCAAAATCTCAAGTGAGCAACCTCTCGGGTTGGTAGTTCACTGTTACGCCTTGTTGAATGTATGTTTTCAACTATTTCTTTGTTTTATATCTAGGGAAGATCAGATAATAGTGTGTATTCATAAACTTTACTTTTTTTAATCTGTATAGGCCTATTTCAGACTTTCAATATTATACGATAGGCTAATTTAAGGCATTGTTATTTTTTAAATTTAAAATCATTGTGTTAAAATAGTTTGTTTCTGAAATACAGCTATCTCGTATAATTTTTATTCTAACTCTAATTCCACATCTTCACAGTCTGCATTTTGTTAAAATGGAGTCATGGATTTTATAAAATATGGATACATTTTACTGGAGTTTCTTATTTCTTAATTTTACTGATGGGTATTAGGTCCGATCTGGTCTAATATAATAATAATATAAATGTAATTTTTTTTGACTGAGTAAAGAGATAGGCTGTAACCAGGATATGAATGAAAGTTTGCTGTAATGCAATAACAAATCATCCTTAAACAAACAAAGAAGAAATTAAAAGTAGACGTAGGCCGATATAATTATATAAAACTGAAACTGACGGAGTCTAACAAACTTTAAGTTTCTCTCGGGACAAAGCCACAAAGTTCGGTTGAAAATAATTATTATGAAAATAAAAGCATTCTGTAATAGTTTATAAAAAAACGCATAGAACTGGAATTATCATAATCCAGAAATATATGTCTACCATCCAAACATGAAAAAAAATAACTTTATTTTCTAATGGTTTATTTTTAGTTTTCCTGAATACTTTCGGAATTATAATTGCGTGCAGTTCTTTATTTATGGTTTTGATTTTAAAAACTGATGTTTCCAGTTGGGTGATTTACCGTTCAATCTCGTAATCATTCATTTGTAACGAGGAAAAGAAGAATCTGTGAGGAAGGCAACATTTCTAAAAGACGGAAGTGGAGATGCTACATTGTATATATAGGCAAAGTACGAGAATGGGTGGTTTATATATTTGATAATATCTCAATGACGCAATTATACATTGATTTTTAAAAATTCAATTATGCTGTAAAACGCTCTCTTCCAAAAAAGAACTTCCTAATTTTTTAGATACTTTAGACAACACCATATATAAAAGATGTCTCAAAAATATCAAAATGTTATTCCTATATCCACAATACCTCAAAGTTAACGGCTCTAATATTACTGCGACCTAGCGTAAATATAATTCTCAAGTTTAGTAGAAAAAAAAAATCAATGTAAAGTTGCAATATCTAGCATAAAGGAGTGAATCAGTTTGGTGCCTCATTTTCCAACACAGCTTATATTCTCCTGGCATATCGAGTACATTAAAAAACAAAGAAAGTGGAAAGGGTGTAGAGCGAAAACGTGTGTGTCAGTGTGTCCCATGAAAATGAAGCATCCTCGCACAAGAAGAAATCATTATGAGAGCTTTGTCAGTGGTAATAGCAGTGCACGCAGAATGCAAACATCGAGAGTTTGATTCCCACTCCAGGTGAATTGTTTCTCGAGCTTAATTTATTACTATGTATAATAATGTAAAGTGGTTAGGTCAGTTACCCGTAGTGCATATGGTGCAGGAAAATATATTTGACAATATGTTTTATGTACCAATACACTGTTTTATATGGCTTTTAGACCAAATATATGAACTTCACAAATTAGGCTAATCAATGATGGTTTTAATAGTTACAGTCCATGCTGGATTTTTTTCTTGTCCAGCGACTCTAGTAAAGGTTATTGAGAAATCACAGTAACAGCTGAACTTCTCAAGTCATTTTTACATTGAGGTAGAATCTTTTTTGTCTTGTGTTGTAGTACCGTATAATATGTGGTGCTTACCATGCGGGATGTTTCTCCAGACCAGAACCATGAATGAAATTTGTAACCACGCCTTACTGAAGTTGTCAGCCGTGAATTGAAATGAGTTTTGGCAAGGAAGAATTGTCGTCAAGATGTAACGGTACCTTGTATTCGTTATAACAAGAGAAAATGAGTCAATAGTTTTTTACTTCATTTTCGTCTTTTTTTTCTGGAGGTGTTCAGAGTTTTTATGTTTTCCGCGAGTATAATCGTATTGTTTATGTTGATTTCTCACTCTACAATAATGAATGTTAATATTACTGTTATTACGTTGAGTAAATGATTTACAAAAAACTTTTTTTTTTTTATCAAATTACTACAAAGTCCGATGTTATCATGTCAAAGAGCAGCCAGTATCACTATAAGATTTCGGTAAGTGTATTGAGAAAGGGAACATAATATGCGAATAGGTCAACGGAAAATGCAATAATAGTGTCAGTATATTATTCTTTACTATTTCAAACGATGATTGTTAATCAAAATTCATAATTATTCCCAGCAAGACACAATCGAAAACGTCAAAATATGTAAAGTGATTTTACTTTTAACGTTTGATATATAACTTATCAGGTTTCATAACTAGTGATGGACCGAGAGTCTCGATTTTTCATATTTGATATTTCGAGACGAGAGTCACTCCATTTCTCTTCTCGACATTTTGAGACGAGAGTCAGAATTTGAACTTCTCGACGTCTCAAGAAAATGGAATTAAAAAAAGAAAAAGAAATTAAATGTTGATAGGGCCTAGCTTTATTTGTTTACGTAAGCGAATGTTAGTATGCTGTAACGTATAAAACATGCAATAAATTATTGCCACAGCAATAAAAATATTAATGTTATAGGCCTATTTTTGAATTTTTTTACAATGACAATATTTTATTATCGCTTGTATACTGTATTATTGTTTTATTTGGATATTCCCTTCAGTATAAGGTAATAATTTTTGATACCCATTTTACTATAAGATTAATAATATTATCGAGTGATCGGTTTAAATAAAAATAATTCACAATATTCTTAATATTTCAATGAGTGAACATAATATATAATTTCCATAATTGAGCATTTTAAAGAATAATATTATATTATCACTTAAATAATATAATTATTTCTTTACTTTAATAATGAAAACGTCTTTCCCAGAGAATAAGAACATTGAAAACTCAGTATTTTTTCCCGTAATCTCATAAAAGAAAAACAGTTTATATTTGAACATGTATTGTTTTGTAAAATCAAGGTAACTTCTTAAATTATGTAAATTATGTCATTGGAAATCATAATAATTATGTATATTAAGCAAATAATATTGCAAAAAGCTCAAATATAAAAACAAAAGATTTTTATTCTCGCTTTTAAATAAAGTTTTTAGCGTAATATTACAGTAAAACATTTAAAATAATTAGTGATGGACCGAGAGTCTGGATTCGTCTTCTCGAAATTCGAGACGGGAGTCTCTCTGTTTCTCGTCTCGACATTTTGAGACAGACAAGACTAGAATCGACCTGACTCTTGCGAGAGTTGACCATTAGTATATTTTTGATTACTGGTGTAACAGAACTGATGCGAATTTTTAATGCAACGAAAACTAAATGGTCAGAAATATTTTTACTTTTGTAGTACCGTACCATGGCCCACATGGCAGTATTTTTACTGATAGCGTGAATAAAATATAAGCTACCGTAGATTCTTTTGAAATAACAATAAGTTTCAAATCCAAAGTAGGCTAATTAAAAAAATATAATGACGATAATTATGCTAAAATTAACAAGTGGTTTAGATTCAGGTTGTATTCCCGGTCATACCAATCCTTTTCCGTCGTTCATTCTTCTCTTTTTACCGTTTTCTTCAAATAAATAAATAATAAAAAATGAAGGCAAACCTTTTCCAACCCAAATTTGCGTTTGACATGTTTACTTTTAAATATCCTTTTCCGTAAGTCCCTCCCTAAGTCCTGTTGTGTTTATTTACAAAGTGATGTTGGTAATTGTAACGGTACTATTTGTGTTGAACGTCATGCTATGTTTAGAGGACAAAAAACTCCCCATCAAATTTGGATTAACACAGGCAACGAGGAAAGAACAATCTTTGAACAATCACAAGGAAGCGATGTATATATTAGCATTCTAGCAATAGGAAAGAACTGATCTGAAAAAATTATTGTTTTATTTTAATGTTATTAACAGACTCCATAATTTACAATCATCTCCGCGTATATATGAAATTATTTCTAGATGGAATGGTTTTCTTTCTGATAATATATGATTTTATGACTATCCCTACTTCATTACGACCTATATGTTTGGATGTCTGTAAAAGGTGAAAATGAACACCAATTGATCTTAAATGAAGTATATAATGCTTATAGTACCCAGAAATGGAAGCATTTGAATCAAAATTTGAATAAAATCGGCGGTATAAACTTTAATATTTTCCCATGTTATTTGCCATAAGGAATTTTCTGGTTTGAAATTCCAAAACGTTGGTTTTTAAGAAGTGGGCCCTTTGAAGCAACAGGTATACTATGTGAACTGCCAAGAATGATTCATAAAATTTTTTAGAAAATCCGAGTGGGACATCTTCCAGCGTTCCCTCGTTAGTATGCTCTATTTGGTATATTGCAACAATAATTATACTACACAACATAATTATTAAAAGTCGTAGAGTGGTGAGAAATGAATGTAAAAACAAAGAATATTGTACACAGAATGACACTTTTTTGATGAAAAACCGTGAAAAAAACATTGGTCTTCTGAAATTTCTATTATTATCAAATATCAATGTCCACGGATTATTTTATCCGGATTTTATATTCAAACCATATATTTTCAGAAAGATAACAAACATGCTCCTTCATTTACGTTTTATTTCAACTTTCCAATATTTCAGATTCTAGCCTATGACATTTCAATAAAGTGTCCTATTTTTTTTGGCCCACCTTGTTCCTTGTATACAAGTTCTAATTTTCATTTTAATGATTTTTAAAGTTATAGTAAGTGAGTAAGGATTTGGATCACATTTCTGCGGTGTAAGCTGTTAATTTGATGACGCCTGAATACTTACAGAACTGCTTATTCCAACTTTCAGTTATTGTCTGACTTCAAGGCAGAAGTACTACAGAATATAGTAATATAATTATAATTTAAGGTTCATATTTTATGTTACCATTATTAGTTTATTATTCCTAAGATGTAACTCTCTAAAATTTTGTCGTTGAAATTAAATTATGAAATACTTTATTTTTAATTTATATACCGTCGTTATAACTATAAACACTGACTGATAATAATATTACCTTTGTGTTATATATATATATTGAAGTCATGCTGTTAATTCCAAGTTTTTCCAAAAATAAAAAAATTGAAATACTCGCCTCTTTCAATGCACTTATAATTTAACCATTGGGTTCCAATAGCTTCATTTATTATTTTGTAATTATTGAGAGTGAGATACTGTGACGATTTGTATAAAAATAATGAGGTGAATCAGATATAAATTTCTTCTAAAAATTGATGTGACATGGAGGAACTATTTTAACTACTATCTAGAAATTGATAATTACTGAATATTATAACATAAATTATATATTTTGTTGACACTGCAATTATATATTCTACATAAAGACTATTTACTACTGTCTCAGTATAATGACATCAAACAGAAATTTCTGTTACATAATTGATAATTCCCAAGTCATCACTCTATACACCAAATTATATTATCATGCTTGTAAACCACGAAAGCGTCATAAAGACGACTTGAATTTCGAACAACAAGAACGTTGTTATGCATTCTCGTACAATCATTCAAGTTCATACTTCTTGCAATCTGTCATTAAAATGAATGTTAATCTCATGAATTTGTGTGGTCTTTTGGGTACGAACTTCGTTTTTTGTATACCACTTTGATTTTACATGAAGAAAAATAGTGTTAGTTTTGCGGCTATATTTTATGAGCTTGAACATGAAGATATGTACATTTTATAATTCGGAGTACGAGTAGTATTACTTGCAGGATGCTGTTTAGTGAAACAGAAAATACGGCTGATTTTAACGTCTATATAAAAACCTATTCCTATTGCACACAATATAAAACATATTCCAATATAAGAACGATCTAGGAACAAATAATTCAGTTGAAACCTAATTTCCTGAGTCACAAAATTAATAAACGCATGATTTCCATTTCTAAAGTTGATTTCTCAGTATAGTCTGCAATCATATTTCCGGAAACACTTAATGCTGTTTGTGTTTTAGTGTTATCGCCATCCGGTTAAATCATAATATGGAACCGCCCTTTTGACAAATGATCGAACCATTATCCCTCTTGTGAAAAAGTAATTTAACAGCCCAAAACTCATTTGCTAAAATAAAAAAGCATAAACTACTGTATTCATTGTCACACCCAAGCGAGCGCAGATTATAACAGTAATAAACAATAACGTGCATTTTTACAGGTCTAGTATTACATTAAAAAAACATAATAAAATTGTCTAATATATAGTTATATCGTCTGTTATATAATGGTAATGTTAAAAAAAACATAATTTGTGGAAATGTTAAATCAATAATTTCACAATACTTCAACCCACAATTTGTAGTTAATTCTTAAGCTATTACTGTTATGGTATATGGCTGTATAGGAAAAAAAAGGGGAAAAATAATTTTTTATGGATTATAATGAAAAAATTGACTGAAATCTGATACATAATTGTACTTACAAAACTTATCCTCTGTATAATCTCTAATCAGTAATATTTTTGAGCTTCACACCTCGCGTCCACTTTATTAATCGACATTTCTAGAGTTTGCTGTTCTGTGAAAACATTTGCAGGTGACTTTTTCCAATATCTTACTATAGTTACATAATATAAAGCAGAAAATAAACAAAACCTCAAAGAAAAAGTGTTTGTTATCTTGTGTTTAATCTTACCAAATTACTTGTGTGGTTTTGTTGTTACTCACAAGTTGTTGGTGCGTAACAGTCAGGTAGCTGGTTGTGAACTGTTGCATCATTAGCTCTTTTTATTTTTTTCTAGCTCGACCAAGCAGCTGATCAAATTATCATTCCATTGGAAAACTTTCGGAAGCAACACATAGGAGGAGTCAAGGTAAAATCTGTGACCAATTTTTTTTTTTTGTTACTAATAAAATTATACAATAATATTGCTATACATTAATTCAGTAAATTTTAAATTTATACCCCAAAAAATTACAATTGTATAGATCTATTGTTTGGATTTTTTTAATATCCTTTAATATTTTGTTAATAAATTACTAAAAATTAGTAACTATAGTAAGCCTTTAAAAAATGTTATATTGAACCCAATGTTTTTTTTTAATTAGTAATTTTGGTCTCAAGCTTATTTTAATTTTTCATAATTTATTCAATGTGAAAGGAAGTTACTGTACACTATCAGGTGTGAGTTGCAATAAACCCATAATAATAATTAATATTATTATAATTTCTGTTAGGAAGGCAAGAAGAAATTTGAGAAGCAGACAGCGAAATTCTGCCAGAGTCAGGAACGGTATCTTAATCTTTCGACGAAAAAACAAGACAACATTTTACAAGAAGTAAGTCTTTGATCTCTTTTATTGATTAGAGTCGCTTATTAAATTAGGTTATATTAAAATATTAGACTGAGAGATTTATGGTACGAGGAATGTCCTGTATGATCCACCCCTCAACTACTTAGGACCACAAAATTTTGATTTTAACTGGTGGACCTTTTTATAACGTAGGCCTAAGTGTACACAGCAAGTTTCAGTAAATTTGGTATGTTGGAAAAATTTCTAGAACTTTTTCAAAAAAGTTAGTTAGGCCATTGTGAAAAATGGAAAACAGCTGGCAGAAATACATTTTCTCTTTCTGGAGGTTAACAGGTTATATTGAAAAATAAAAGTGATCCAAACTTATGTCAATTGCTTTTCTTATTAAGGGGTAGAATAAATTAGATACCAATCTTACATCTGGCGGTCAATCGCAAATCTTTCATTACCTGATCGAGATCATTACCAGATCGAGAAAATAAATTAAACAAATATCTTTATAATATTCTTCTATATTACATGTTTATATCTTAAATTGTATTGTATCAAATTT
>JAQIWE010000960.1:0-18032 GCA_034698565.1 Campodea plusiochaeta
TAGGAAATCAATTTCATATTGGCCCACTGGCTGCATTGCATATTATTGTGTCAATGTAGTCAGCCTGCCAAACAAAAGAAAACAAAAAAAAAAAATTATTGCAATGAAATATTTTCAGATTTTTGTTTTGGAATATATATGGTTGTGCAGAATGTGAATTGAAACTACTTACTGTTTCTACTACTATTATATTATAGTACTGTTTTCATGCAAGGCTTCGTCTTTTATTTTTGTATCGACTGCTAGGGATTAAACCATGATAATATTCTGCTTCCAGGCAATTATTGATTTCAGTGTCACAAAAAGAAATAATAACATCAGGACTAATATAATGATCGCTGAATTCTTTCCTGACCTGTTTTCTCCTTAGTGATTGCAGCATGATCCTTTCTTTCCGCCTTTCCATTTCTTCTAATGTAGAAGGTGAAGCGTGAACAAGATCAGTTCCAATAACTAATCCAACTGTAGAACTATTAGAGGTATTGTGTTTAGGTTTCAACTGAGCCATGTCTTCAAGAGGGGTGGAGGAATCATCCTATGGAGTAACAGTATTACATTAGTATCAGGTTTCATGTTTAGTTAGCGAGGAATTCACAAATTACATCAAGCAGCTTTAATGAAATTCAAATGTAGGTTACAGAATTTTACTGTAAAAAGATTTGGAAAATGAATTATAGGCCGAAATGATGTCAACCTGTAGAATAATATATCAGGCATTTTAGCACTAAGAGTTTTAGGCCTACACCATACAGTTTCCAATTTTATTTAGAAAGAAATCAATTATTTTTATAAATAAATCTTATTTGTTGTATAATTGTTATAATGGTACTAATAACACATAAAGGATATAGTGCAACATTAGGTATTAGCTTATTAGGTATTAGCAGGCTACTTAAAACTTAAATTTGTAACAAATCTCTGGAACATAGTTGATTGTGTATCTCCAATAACATCCTATCTGTGCAATTTGAATCACTCAAAAAGAACCTTACATTCTTAAACATAAAGGCAGCATGGTCATCCTTTAATTACGTTTTAATTTCTACAATAACTGTAAATAGTAAAATGCACTGTAGATTACTTGTAAGAATAATAATTGAGATTTCCACTTTTAAAACTAATTGTAATTCACTATATGTTAATGAATACAATGAACATACCTCTAATCCGTCTCCTTGTCCATACTGAGTGTTGTGTTGTATTGTTCCCTGTGGCTCCCACTCTCCTCCTCCCACATCTCCACCACCACTACTCTCCACTGTAGTAGCAGACGACACTACCTGTTGTTGTTGAGCAAGTTGTTGTTTCTTGGATGGAGATGATCTACGAGTTCTCAATGGTGGTTTAGGACGTTTAGGACTTTCTTCAAATGAGATGTAGAATGTGTTCTTCTCATCAGTTTCATCTTGTGAAGGTTCTGTATGGTTTGTAGGGGTACTGGTTTGTTTAGGGGGGGTGTCAGTAGGGAATACTTGAGGAATGCTAGGACGGGGAGGGGAAGAGTTATCAACTGATGCGTTCACTCTGACGAAGAGGGAAAGAAGGAGAATTATATTAGATCTATACCAACAATACTATCAGAAGTACAAACTTTTAGAAATATAAATTTCATAAAGGAGTAAGTTCTTACATGTACTGTACCAAATTCAACATACGAACACATCCACATAAAGTACTAGAATGTAATTTTATTTATTTTTATTACACAACTTCTTTATCGAAGTCATAATTACAACTTATTTAAGACAACCGATAATTCAAATTCACATACAGAAAATGATAGTTGTTCTTGTTACTATGTTACACTGCTATCTACTAGTGGTTGATAGCATGAGTGAACAAGAAATCAACAATACGTTAATTCTTCAACAATACTGGCAAGCAAAAATATTTCTGAATAACATTCTTCACGAATACCCTATTTATGCAGTAGGCTATTTATTAATCTGAATTTCTGCCGAAGCCATTAATAAGTACTAAACCACACTCTAAACTAAGACTTCCATGCATCCTGTGTCCCAAAACAAACAAAAAAACATTTTAGAAATCATATTCAATTATCTTCAAAATTGCTCAATTTTAAATATTATAATCATTGTAAATTTTGCTATGGGGTGAAAGGCTTAGCCAAAACACCTATGAAAATAAAAACTAACTAAAAAAACTAATACTTCCATGGATGCCGTACCTGTATGTTTTACTTCCAGATGATATATTCATTCTGTTGAGTCTCCGTGGTAATTCAGGTGGAGTAGAACTATTCTCAATGAATGATACATTCTGTGGTTCCATATCATCTTCTGGTGGTATAGGTAAAGCATGGTGGACAGAGGAGGGAGGGGGAGATGGGTGAGAAGATGGGGAGGGATGGGAGGATGGCGCTGATACACTACGACGAGATATGGGGGTCAGGGACTGGAATAGATACAGCAATGATCAGTATTTGCTTTCATTGGAAGCATTTATGACAAAATGTTACAACTTGAAAGAAAATAAAAAAATCTTAAAATAATAATAAACAATCTTTTCATTAGCTTATTGCAAATATAAAAAATTTAGGAAACAAATGTGTACTTACATAAAACACACTTTTAGGTTTTAAATTATTTTATGAAATATAAATAGAAAAAGTAAAGTGTATAAATGAAATATTCAATAGTTTACCTTGGTCAGTATGGCATCAATTAATTTTGCTCGCTGAAAAACAATTATTACAGGCATGTTACTGAAAATTCAAATTAGCTAACTTAGAAAAGAGCTACAATTTAGTGATTAAATGATGAACAGATAGAGACATTTATCACTTTTGTATTGAGAATTTGAGATATTTAAAAAGTTCTTTAAAATATCATTCCAACAGTGTTTTCCTAAAGAGTTAGACCCACCTGTTTTGGAGTGCTATCTGCTGAATGCAATCTGAATGGTGGGGGCTGTTGTTGCTGCTGCATACCACTATTATGTTGCTGTATACTATTATTATGATGTTGCTGTGCCATACCACTGTTATGTTGCTGAGGCATTCCTGCATTATGTTGTTGTGGCATACCACTATTATGTTGTTGTGGCATACCACTATTATGTTGTTGTGGCATACCACTATTATGTTGCTGCTGTGGCATCATACTGTTATGTTGTTGTGGTATGTTATGCTGCATACTTGTATGTTGAGGCATATTATTATGTTGCATGTTATTCTGTGGTGGCATAGCCATACTATTATGTTGCATGATGGGAGGTGTATTATACCCTCCTTGCTGCTGAGGTTGAGGCATGGTGTAATAATAATCCCCACCTCCATTCTGGTAGTTATAATCCATATACTCCACAGGTTGTTGTTGTTGATATATTGGTTGTTGTTGTTCAACCATCATTCGTATTGGTTGAGGTTGTCCCCATTGAGCTCTCCTGGGTGTCGTGGGTTGTGGGGGTGGTGTATATTCATTAGGAATGTATGGTTGACCCCAGGCTCTTCTCTGTGGCGATTGTGTAGCTGTACCATTCTGATGTAGAAAGAATTGATCAGCAGGGGGAGGTACTTGTGCAGGTGACATGGAAGTCATTACTTGTTGAATTTGTTGTTGTTGCATGGTGATACGCTGGATGTCAGATTGAAGTTCATGCAAGCTCGTGTCCATTCTGAGGAGGGAAACAATTTCACTTGTACTCATCCTTATACAAACTCATTTCACGTTTAAAATAAAATTATGGGTTATGTAACAGTTTGTTTCCTTGAATAATGTAAGAAAATACAGTTTTTGTTACCATAAGACAATTTAGCATTAAATGATAATTTTTAACAATAATTTCCAAAGAACAGATCATTCAACAAGTTACTATAAACTCAGTTTGCCTAAAAGCTGAAAGTCTTCAGTTCAACAGTTTTCCTCTTACTAAGTTGCTTTTAAAATGCCATCTCTTAAACTCTCTGAACGTGAACTCTGCAACACTGTTAAAAAACATGGGAAATAAACCTAGAATTGATTGTAGATCGTAGAATTCTGTATTCCCTCTGTGACGAGACTGAAAAGATACAATTCTATCGAGATTTATATTGGAGCCTTTGCTCTTGTTGGAACTTAGTTCATAGAATGTAGAATAACAACAAAATAGAGCAGAGAATAATTTCTCATCAAGTGTATAAAGTGTGTTAAGAATAACAGGCTACCTAATAATATCTTTCCATTCTCACCTTGCAATTGAACGTTGATATTGATCATAGTCCATGTTATCAACATCTGGTGATCTTCCCCCTTCATCCTGTTCTAACCACTTGCTCTTTATTGATGTCAAATCCTCATTTATCTCCTGAAAACAATGTTACAGTTAGAATAAAATGAAAACACATACCTGTGGGAAATGGAATATTGCAGGAATTATCTCACAAAATATGGAATCATCAAACTTTTGAATAATGTAATAACCTCTGTTGCTCTCCAGTTAACTTTTTCATATCTCACAAAGTTTCTATAATCAATACAGTTCCATAACATATTTAAGGAAATAAAATTTTTAAGCAAGATACTTTACTTTAATGAAACGATAAGGGAAAACTAATTCGATATGGCGCTGGCAACACTGTTCACTCACAGGTACCAGCAATAACAGCAAAAGGCGGGAATTAGCTCAGACTTTTGGAAGCTAGAACTTAAAAGTGCTAAATTAGGTTACGACATAACTATACATTTACGAAATTTTCTATTTTGGAAGAGAAAAGAGTGCTGGAATTCTCAGGAAAAAAGACTTGTAAAGGTTAGTTTTGAAATTTATTAGTTTAACAAGTTACTGTTTCAAATGGTTTACAAAAATAATTTTAAGTCATAATTCTGACTGGAACCTCTGAAAAATGGATTTTCAACTGGTGATCCCATGCTTTTAAAACAGCAGATACGAGAACAGCACAAGCAGCGCTCATGCGAAAAAAACTTGCAGCTATCAATCCCATTACAGCTGATGCAATGAGTGATAATAATATATTGTATTTCTGCAGATTATGGCTAACGCTTTCAAATGAAACGTATATGATAAATATTATATAGGAGATGTCAATTAAGTTATTAAATCTGGATAATAGTGCATAAAGTATTTACAGATTTTTGATAGTTCACTTTTTTTTCTTTTGTAGTTAAATTTCTTGCAATATTCCATTTGTGAGAATAATAACACTGTGGGGACAAATCACAACCATGCTGAGACTATGAACTGCAAGTCAATTGCAATAGCCAGCAGAACTAGCCAAGCTTTGCTTATATATCAAGTTACACAGCCAATCAAACATATTATATTGAATGTAGAAAAATATGGGCTTATGACCTTAAATGCCTAAGACTGAATTGAACTTAAATGATTTTGTAATTTTATCAACAACTTTTTCATATTATGTTTATAGAAAGTGATATTGTTGAAAAGATTTACATTCTTACATTACGCTGTATTGTGGTTAGTAATATGAACACTAACTAATATATTTATATCTTGTATAGGCCTAAATTATTATTAACTTTTAAGTAAAAAAACTAAATTGTTTTTTTTTTAAGTGAGTATATTTTCTTATGGTAAAAATTTCAACATACAACATGTCATATGCTAGTAAGCTATCATTTAATGTAGCTTCTAACTGAAGCAGTTGTAAAACCTACGAAACCCCTACAAATATAGCACCCTGCAAAATCTAAATGTAATGGACAAATACATAATAATTATATAGTCTATTAAATATATAGATTGTCAAAGCATTATTCCCAGTTTGCTGTTGAAACAAAAATATATGATAAAATACACCACTGAAAAATAAAACATGAATAAAACTTCATGCTGACTACTTTTTTCATGCAGAGGCCATCTACTAGTGACGAAACAATATAACAACTCAAACTAACATGCTTTGAAAACAAGAGTGCCAATATAAATTATAACTCACAAAATCTCTACTAATAACATTATTAAGTAATTCAATTAATCACAGTACCATTTCAAATTTGTACAACAGCAGTATATTTTTTAAAGTTTTCACTTTCCTAATCTTTTGACAAACATCTTGCTAATATTATGCAACAATCACCTAATATTTTTTTAAAGATTCATTACGCCTACTCATTTAAAGTCAGGAATGATATACAGAAAAAAAATGATTTATAAAAACACAATTTCTTTAAAGGACAGTTTCTTAATTTACCCTAATCATTGAACAATAAATCCCAAAAAATATTGAATGTGTTTTGATTGTTCGTTTACTATCACATCTTTTTAAGATTAGCCAATAAAAATAAATTATATAATGAGGAATACACAAATAAACACCATTGAAATTCTGTTAAAAAAAGGTTTCAAATCACATCTGTGCTGTCATGCTGCGACTACATTTACGTAAAACAACGAAGCAATGGCACTCTTGTGAAAGAACCTTCTACCTTGATAGAGAAAGGCCTGTTTGGTTCTACCGAGTCTACCATCTCAGGTGTGCTGGTTTGATCTGATGATGTGGATGCTTCTGATTTGCTGCTGGAATTGCTACTTTTACCCTGTAGGGAGGGGGGGAACATACTTACTGCATCGTCAATGCTATGCTACATTGAGAAATTAACAGTAAAGCATTAACACTCGTTAACGGTAGCATGTCGGAACACATACTACTTTAATAGTTTTTATAAAGTTTGTAAACTAAATGAAACATAGCATTGGTTCACAAGAAAAGTGCTTATATATATTCAAAATAATTATAATAGCTTATAGGCCTAATAAAATATACGCTAATAATTTTGATTAATTTGGCTATTGATTCCGGTCAAGTCTCTGTTGTTCTTAATTTAAAATTTGTATATGATGTTCTTTTTATTTTTCATGTTTTTTTACATAATAGGCCTAACATTAAAAAAAATTTAAACTAATGTAACGCTTAAATTAATAAAAGAATGTTCCGTAGGCTATCAACTGAAGTCGTGAGTGTTAATTTTAAACAAGATATATTTAAAATTTCCTTCAGCAATGTGTTATAAAGTAAACCTTTACTTGTAAAAGTGACAACTTGATAAAAACTAAATGAAAATAATAAGTAGGCCTATAACTAAAAAGCACGTTGCAATTTGAATTAAACAAATGACGAAATGAATAAATGTACGTTTTACAGAGCCTATGAATATAATTGTACAATTGTTGCTGAATAATGTTTAGTCTATGGTGATGTCATCTATTATGAATTATTTACTCCATCTTTTGTGCTCTTATATGCTCATAAAAATCATGATTAAATAGTTAGTGAAAAAAGCAGTGATATTTTTAAAGAAATTTCATGTACCCTTTCTGTGATTCCATACTAAAATTTTTATGTTTTAACATTTATAGATTTTTGTACAGCTTGGTCAAGAAGCTAACTCCAGTGCAGTTACTGTGTCAGTTAGTCTTATTGAGTTTCTGTGAATGGTGAATGGCAGCAACACTGTGTGATTTAAGCTTTCAATACTTAACAGCAAAAATAGTTGCTGGAGGCCATGTTCCTTTACGGTTTGTGGCGCAACAATACTGGTAACAAAAATATAATTTACATATTAGTCACTAGGCTACAGTACTTATTAGAACTAATGAATAGAAAGAATCTAGATTAATAATACTAACTGCTAGATGAGTTTTAACCTAGCAGGCACCTAACTAATACAGTATAATTTACAAATTAACATTCAGATAGTAATCTAGTGGTTATGACAGTTAAGATCTAATGAAGAATGTTTAAAAAACTTTTAATAACATTGAAATATGACTCCAAAATTCTTATCCAGTACTGTCAATAGTTGCCATCAGATTAATTATGATTTTTTTTAATAATTTATTTTAGTACCACTAGGATATTCCTTTTTTAACACAGTGATCAAAAACATTTACCATATAGGCTAAATCATACATAACAACCTGAGATATCAGTTAAAGATTTCTGCCTCATCATAATTTACAAAATTTAATTGTTATCCTTGTATTAGGCCTATGTCTGACAGGCAGCATGTGACTACTTTTATAAAAATTATTTGAAATAAATTTAATGATCTGCAACAGTGTACCACGATCCCATAAAGTGTAAATATAATATTGTATGAATATCACACTTTAAATATTGTTCTTAACTGCCCTATCCACACTCCTTATGTTACAGTATAGTAAAACTCTCTAAATCATTCGTAATAAAAAAGTTTCCAACTCTCTAACCTATATGTATATGTACACTACCCTACCACCATTCATACTAAACCTAATTAATCTTTACCTTAGCAACAGCCTGTAGGAATGCTTGCTTGCCCATCCTCTGTCTCTGTGAACTCATAGCTACTTCAATCCTCCGTTTATCAGAATCAATACCTCTTCGCTTCTCCTCTAGTTTCATTCGAATACTGTGAAGTTGTGAAGCCATCAGTTGTGGCTCTTCCTCTGTTGTTTGTTGTTGTTGTGTTCTACTTGGTGAGTTGTTGTGATGTTGATCTGTTTGTTGATGTTGTGTTGATTGTTGTTGCCAGGTGGTTGTTGATGCTGATGGAATGCTAAACGATGTCTTCTTATCAGACCGACGGGGGAACTATGAACATGGGGAGTGAAAATGGGATTAGTCATATGAAATTGAAATCAGAGAGGACTTTGATTGGTAAGTAAGGATAATCTCTTTTCAGTTAATTTCCATTCTAACACAAGAAATATTCTTCTAATATTTTTTTTAGTTATACCAATAACTAAGAAAGTATATAAATTACAGCTTTCATATATCCATAAAAATCTTTATCCTAGGTCTATACATGTTTTTATATTTATGTTTACCACAGATGAACTTTAAAACTATGAACAAACAAGAGGCGCTATCTATTAAACCATAATCTCTTATCTCTGTGCTTCTCAAATCTGAAAAAGTTATTTAAATCGCATAGATCATTTATCTAATTATAAATGAATGGATTCCATGAATAAAAGAAATAGGTTACAGTACTTTATATTTCACTTAGCCTACATAATAGTTTTTTAAAAGTTATGTTCAGAATCAAAATATTAACTGCTGAAAATTTACTTTGTATAAAAACTCTTACATTACAGTACTGAAAACAACTTAGCCATCTAACTCATTATACAGTAAATCAGGGCGGTATAATTATGTAACCACGGCAGTGCGACTTACTTTTGGATTATCGTGCTCTCTATCATGCTGCATGTATACAATATTAATTCCACCCGGTGATCCTATTTGTTCCTGTAGTGAAGTCTTTAACTTTGATAACTCTGCAAAACTTGTGGCTTTTGGTTCACCACTCTGTAAACTCTCCAGAGCTGTTTTAGCTGCATCTGCGATAAGTACAAACTGCTGCTTTGCCGGACTCAGTCCTTCATCTTTCTCAATATCACGTTTCTCATCATCAGATCGTCTGCCGGAGACGACTACTGGATCTTTATCTGGGTTTCGACCTAACATGTGTAAGTTGTCTTGACTGCCACCAAAGTTTTCAACAGTTATGTGGCACTCTTCTGACGTTAAGGAGTTACGACGCGATCTGCGACCAGCGTAAGTTGATGTTTTACCCTCTCCGTAGTTGCTAGGACGACCAGCTGCAGCGACCTGGGAGGTTTAAGTGATTATATTTTATTAAGTTGCTCCAGACATAAGAAGTAATGAATGGGATACAGATGCCATAGTAATATTATAAGTAAAGCTAATGGTTCATAATTACCAGGAATAGATTAATTTTCTAATAAGTATACTAATACACGGTATAGAAAATAGCCTAACACATTTCCATTTTATTCAGTTAATGCAGAATTTAAATTAGTGATCTTTACACTACTCTAACTTGTGTTAGGAAATTATACTATCGTTTTTAAGAATAATTTCCTTTCACTTGATTAGCTTTGAAAACAATGAAAATTAGAAACAACTTATCATTTACAGAGACACTGTATCACATTCATCTTACAGCAAGACAAATAATGTGCTTACATGAAACATGCAAAAATTAAAAAAAACATTTTGAATCAGACATGCCACTAATAAAATGCATCTTCCATTTCTACCAACTTTTTAAGCTCACTTTTTTGCTGAACTGAATTCAGAATGACCGTGGACACATATTTCATTATTAATTTTTATTTAAATTGTAGATAGGCTAATTTGAAGTAAATCTTTTACCTGTATATACACTACCAAGTACTTTATGAATCCAAAAAGCAAAATGGCACAACAAATGCTGCATTGTAAGTCAACGACTGTAAAGGAATGCTGAGTTTCAAATAACTATACTTTCAATTTAACTAAATACATTTTTAAATATGCAGATCTACAACTAGAATTAACATAAACTATTCACATTATGTACATTTTGGAATATAATTATATGCTTGTTCAAAAGTGGCCCATATAAAAAAACACGGTAAGGGTCTATCCTCTATATTTTACATTGAATTAAAAACAATGAGTGCAAAAATCCACTTCTATCGACATAAACCTGTGCATCATACTAATTCATGCAAGTGCTACAGTGTTGTCATGCCTAATACAAAATGTTTGTTTACTTTTCCACCCACCTCTCCCCTCTCCTCAGCTTTTGTATCGTGATTGAACTTCTCTTTAGCAGGTCGTAACTGAGCAGCCATTAATGGTTCATTCTCACTCTGCGGAGATCCTGATCGGAGGACTTGGGAGAGAGTTGGGACTACTTTTGTTCGATGTACGGGGAATTCCTGATCACCTCCTGGATGTCGAATACTACTCTTCACACCTATTATTACGAATTAGTGTTATTGTTGAAGATGTTACAATGATAATGTGACAACATCAGTTTCATTTCATGTTCAGATTCAGAAAGAGTCAATTTCAGAAAGTATCAGCAGATTCAAAATTTTGCTCAATGATACAGTTGAAAGACTTGATTTAGCATCAATTTATTAGCAAAAGTAAGATTTTGGGTTCAACTTATTTGTTCTTCTTAACTGCACTTTTAACAAAATTTGGAATAAGTATTCTGCTAGTACCTTCTGAATATGTAACATGAAATTGTTGGATAGGGTAACATGTTGACGTATATATAGCAGGCCCATCTCTTTATAATTGCATGCAGGAGCCATTACACCCTCCAAGCAGGGAGAGGAGGAATTACAGAGTCGCTGGTTCAAAGTAGGAAAACAAATCTCATTGTATCTATATTATAGTGTTTAAAATGTTGCTTTCAATATAAAATTAACAATTATAATTTATAATCTAGTTTGTCCAATAATAGTTTAACTGTTTAGTACTTTTACTTTAAATATCATATCATTATAAGAAAGTGGGTATAACTATATCTTCTGTTAATATACTTCAAAAGCAAAGTAATGGATAATGTACCTGCCAATGAATAGGAGGAGCTACATTTTACTCTCGGAAGTGATAGGTTGTGTTTTTGTTAATTAATTATTTTAATTATATTATTTTTTGTGTAGATGATGGAACTGCATAGAGAAACTGATTGCCACAAGCAGATTATACAGAAGGGATTTTTTTGTTTTTGAACAGGATCTACAAGTGTTTAACTATTATGACCAATACTCAATTTTTGTATTAATTTTTATTTTTTAACATTAAAAACACTATATACAAACTTATTGAAAGCTTATGTAGTTCTACTTTTCACTTTTTACTCAAATTGCCAATTTTTCAATGCCTTCAATGTTGTAATCAAAGCTGCGATGGCAAATTCTTTTATTGCAGAGCAATAATATGCATATTTTTGTAATTTTGCTCTTATGATCTCTTCATTTCCAGGGCAACATAAATTAAAGGTATGACTCAGATACCCAAATGATATTGCTGTGCATAAGCATAACTGTGATAGCAAATAATTGCTCAAATATTAGCAACTGATATTGTTTTCTGGTGAAAAAATTAAAAATTAAATAGCAAAATGTGCGAAAATATCAAGAAAAGAAATAAAATATATGAGTATGAGAAGTTGTGATTTTTTTTTTAATATCCAAATTTTGAACCAGTGACTCTTTCCCACCTCATAATGCAAGTCAGTGGATTGCAACTACTATGCAACAAGCCACTGCAATTATTAATTACCACACGATGTTAAACTTTTAGTCACACAACTTGGTGCAAATAAGTAACACAACAAAACGTATTATTATAAAGAGAATGATGCCTGCACACAAAAACAACAAAGAATTAGAATGGAATTAAAATATAAATGCATCAAGTTTAATCACTGACATTTCATTTCATTATAATTATTGTAAGCCTAATAATTGGTTTTTAAAAGCATACTATTAGAAAGCATCCTAACCTAATATTCTAAACTACCGTACTGAGATAGTAAAACTTTTAATATCAAAACAGTTTGTTTTTATCACAGACTATAAATTTGCTAATGCTTTCAAGAAATATTTTAATACTCTCTACCATTTAATTAGACCTATTTCAAAAGCACATAAAAATTTTCTACTGCTAATACTTTAAATCTATCACTAAATTGGCTTGCAAAACTTCATGTTTTGGAATTATTTGACCTCGTTCTGGGCATTTTTACAATTTAAAATAAATATTTTCACAATTATACAAAATCATAATAAACTTGATACATTTAAAACATAAAAACCAGCAATAACATAAATAATGCATAACAAACAATCATTCTCTAAAACCAAATGTTGCAAAATGCATGCTTCGAGCAAAAACACAAATAAATGAGGCAAACAGCTCTGTCCTGCCCTAGCGACTCTAAACATTGATAGAGATGGGCCGTACCACTGTCTGAGTTGGAATGAAATTCATATAGTTGATCAAATGTTGGTTTTCTATCACCTCTCCAGCAGTACATACATTTGGTGGTGGCGTCATGGTTACAAGGCCACCACCAATCAGGATACACTTCCATCCAGTCATATGTTTCAGCTTAAGAGTGGAAAATAAATGCTAGTCCATGGCGCAATATAGTGATGATACTCTAACTTAGGAATGTTATTACTTTATTTTTCTCTACCTGAGATTCCTAAGTTTTTAAAAAAGAACATTTTACTTTTAAAATTGTGCTTTTCTGTTGTAGTTGAGTAGGTCTATCATTATTAATTTTAGTTAAATTGGTCATATGCATGTAGGTTATTTATAATCCTTAATTTTACAAAGATAATTATGTTAATTTAATATTTTATCAGCTTATAAAAATTGGAATAACCAACCACACTGGTTGCTTAAAAATAATGTATTACATGTGAATATTGATGACTTTATAGATAATTAGTAATAAATTTAAAAAGGGATTTCACAGCATTTTTTTTCTTGTTTGCTTACTTTCTTTCACAGTAACTTGTACTATGATACTCCTTAGGGGGGTTATTAATGAACAGAATGCCATAATCATTTCATAGAAAAAAAACTGAATAATTTCAATCCTTATAAAAAATGTTTCTTATATTTTAATATAAGAAAATAGTTTGAAAAAAAATATTAGAAAATAGTTTGAAAACTGAAGAGTTTCTTAACTTAAAATTCTTTAAATACTTGACCATCACCTATGACATGCGAATATTCCCATCTTAAAACTCTGTCAATCCTATAATAATAATGTAAAGAATGCAATATAATCTACACATAGTAACATGAAACATTACCTTCAGAAACTACACCTCTCCTTCTCTCCCTATCTGATGGTGTGGAATTCTGTCTTCGTGGATACGTTGGTGTGCCAGAACTACTGCCGTTCGCTGATTTAGGAGTCAATTGAATTTCTGAAAACGTTATACCAACAAATTAAATAAAGTCAAAAGAAAAAATTAAAAAGATCAAAATTTAAAGTCTATTAAAAGCCACAACTATATTTTGTTACAATTGACTTCAAAAGTTGTTAAAAAAAAGCAACAGGAATATTTATAGCATAGATGTAAACTGTTCAAAGTTATAGCGATTTATGCATACAAGTTTCTCTAAATTTGTAAATTAATAATTCAGGAACAAGGAAGTAAGCTTATTCAGCTTATACAGTATTATCAAGTTTATAAATACACATTTTCATACTAATGGGCTGTTAGATATTAAACAATCAGGAAGGTTATAATGGCTTATTATTAACAGTGATGTAAATTAACATGTTACAATATTAAAATAAATTATCTATGACTCATTGCTTATTAATATAACTGGTTAACTGGGAACATTGCTCCCACCTAAAATCTAAAATAATCTTAAAACTTCTGCTAGTTTTTAAGCTTTTCTTTTAGCAAGGTCAGTGCTTTCTTTATTATCAGTTATTATGACAATGTAATGATTAGTGAAGTACTCCACTATGGAATGTGAATACAAGTATTACAAGAGGATTAAAATTCCTTTCTTAATGTAGTGATTGTAGTCTAATAAAATTAACTTGAATACTATAAAGAAAAGCATTGGATGTAGGCCTACCTTGAATTAAATTTCATCATTGTAATATTGTCGGTGAGACTGAACAAAATGAAAATCTCAATATATCATATTTTAAGGATAAACAAAACATATAATTTACTGCAGTAAAAATTAAATTAGGTTAAGAATGATAATAACATGGGTAGATTAGAGTTTGTGAGAATTAACATAGGATATTCTCCTGTAGCATCAAATACTGTTATTCGACATAATAGTTTTTCTTGTTAGAGAAAGAAACATTGCAAAGCAGTTTCTGAATCAAATTAAAGTATTCTGCTTCAAGGAAATCTGTACATTATAGGATTAGGACTACTATGTAAATTTTATTACACAATCATAAGAAAAGAGTAATAGACATACAGGTACACTTAGCACTGCTAAATAATGCAAAACAAAGATTAGTATTTCCATCAAAACAAAAACTGAAAGTGACTTACCATAAAGAACAGTTATAGAAGAATGGATAAAAAAGAGATTGTAAGAGAACAATAATAACAAATAAATCCAAATGAAAAGCACCCACAAGCACCTATACTGTATTAGAGCATTTCTAATAACTACCACAACATATCAGCAGGCTTATCACTTCCGCTATGACCACAACCTTTGATAACAAGTCTTAGTCCAAAACAAACAATATAATTAGAAATATGTACAAAAGAGTTAGCTATTTCAGGTGAGCTTGCATTGTCAAAAATTACTTCATTACTGTTAAATTGTATGGAATGTACAGAAACTTTAAATATCACTTTAGATTCGAAGTGCTATATGTTTGAAATAGCTATTCCTGGTTAATTACTGATTATAGTGTAATAACATCTCAATATTGCTCTTATCTTGTTATTTCTTTTTAAAGATCAATAAAAATAACTACACAAAGATAACATTTTTTCTTGTTTTCAGAAATTTTTTCATTGCTTTGTGCTAGATAAGACACTGTTTTTAACTCATATAAAGTCTGTTTTCAATATAAAAGTTTTTACATCATATTCTATTTTTGTATGAGAATTTTAATTCTGAGTAGTTTTCTGAAAGCTACAGTACCAGTGAAAATAATTTTAGTGTTATTCAAGCTCATGGTACAATAAACTAAAATTTAACTACATTTCTGTCACAGTTTGAGTGAGAAAAATTGGAAAAATAAATTGCTATAGGCCTACCAGCCTCATGAACATAAGATCCATTTGTATTAATTTAGCACAGTTTGACACTTCTAATACCCTAACAAAACGATCACCTCTGCTTACTATTGTATAGGCTTACAATCCTGGAATACTGGTATCCCAAAATACCACAATTTCGTCAAAACCGGTATTAGGACCATCAAAATACTGATATTTCGGTAATATCTCACCTTTTTCATTCTTTTTAATCACTTATTATTCAATTGCTCTTAAAAATTACTGAAATTGAAGCTCTTATGAAATGATTTTGAAAAGTAAGAAGTTCTTATTTTTATATAGTATCACAGTCACGGTCTATTAGGGGGAAAGTGAACACATAAGCACTTTAAATTTAAAAAAAAGTTTGATCTCAGATAGTTTATTTTCTAGACTTTTCCTATATTTTCATTTAAAAAAAGGATTCTTATTCACTAAAAACAGTATCCCGGGATACCGGTATTACAGTACTTGAATACCGAAATTACGAAATACTGTATTGGTATTGAAAAAACACTCCGCTATTACAAGCCCTAATTGTATAGGCCTACAAAACTTTCTAATGTCAAAATTGTCAATTTTCCTAAATACAAATGGGTCTCATGTTATTGATGCAGGTATAAACACTTTATAATGAATGTTCAATAACATTTATAATAGTTTCTTAATTCATTCAAAGCAAGAACAATACTGGAACTACTATACATCAACACTACCTCTACCTATACACAGTTTCCATACTGCTTTAAACTGTTACATAGCAAGCGACTAATAAGATTCACCTGATAAACTTGATGTGTGATCGAGTGATCTCCTCAAATCAGGAATAGTCCCCCCACTGCCAGAGAGGACAGAACTCCTCTTAAGAAGTGGATAACCTCCACTACCAGGACTCAGCACTGAAAGTATGCCCCATGCAAAGTAAATACAGAGGAAACCATATTTAAATACTTTCATATATACTATGTCTATAATAATTACTAAGATAACAAATAAAGTTTCTTTATGTTTACAGTATTAGACTAAATTTTTTTTTAAACTTAAGGCCTACTAATGCTGATAAACAGAGTAAGGGAATACCGTACCATTATTTTTGATAAGCAGATTCAAATAAACAATGAAATAAAATACATCTGAGTGAGACAAATACAATATAACTTTTGTAGATTTATGACTAACTGTTAACTTCAAACTGATGAATCATTACTTTCATGACAGGGCCTTTATAGCAAATTAATAAATTATATTTTAGTAAGTATTATACTTTTAATTTAGGTCTCTCAACTATCATTTTATGTTACTGCACAGTATAACAAATATGGATACCTCTAAACAAGAAATAAAACCATACAATTTACACCAGAAATGACAGATAAACAAGATGTTATTTACATAAAATAAACAAGTTCTAACTACAACATATTTCTATACACAACCAGTTTTTAAATTTCGTAATTTTATTATTATTACTCATAATTTATACCTTATTACAAAAGCAGACTCTATATTCAAAGTAAAATTGATATTTCTGATTTTTTATTGCTTTGGGTTGGCCTACCTAAAAATATACAGAAAATTGTTAGGTTTATATTCTGAATGATTGAAAATCATTTAAAACAACAAATATTAGTCTATTTTAAAATTATTTTAAGCATGGTTTTCAAAAGTGTAATAGCCTAGTCAACTTCTTTTTTAGCTATGATAATTACCGGTATTTTGAAATTAAATTACTGCTAATAAAAATTATATACAATAACTCCATCTCTAAAGGTGTCTTGGCTTTAAAATCTTTTTGCATAAAATTATAATTAAGTGCAATGTAGTGTCAATAATGTGTACCGTACAGATTCTTATTTTCTTACGAATTCAAAATAAACAAAAAAACATTAAACTACAAAATCAAATAATCTACTATCCCACCAAACTAACTACAAAACCATAAAACAAAACCTTTATTCACAAACACACCCCTCAATACTATACAACACACCCCTCAATACTATACAACACACCCCTCAATATTATACAACACCAATGACATAACTTACCTTTGATGAGTTTTTCCGATAGCAACCCCGGAGATTTAACACACTCAACCGGTTGTATCTCAAACACATGAAATAAGTCCGCTAAAAAACATAACACATTTTGTTTAATTGAACTATGCATATACACCATGTCTTCTAACGTTAGATGGCATATAGGGAATGGTAATGTTTGTTCTGAGAACCTTAGCACCATCTGTAGGTTGTAAAGTGAATCAGCCATACAGAGTGGGGAAGAAAGAGATTTGGCATGGGTGATGTCAGTCCAATGAAGATCATCCTGGAAACATAACGAGAGGATTTCATTAGTTAAAAGGACTGGACAGCGAAATAGATTTTCTTTAATTTCATTGTACTGATAATAGTACTAATTTTTCTATTATGTTAAGTGTAAAAATTATTATCCTACTGTTTTTTGTTCATGAGATATGGCGATTT
>JAQIWE010000961.1:0-18015 GCA_034698565.1 Campodea plusiochaeta
TCTTGGTGAGACTGTGATGTCATTTTGAGGTGAGACGGACCTGGGACGACATGAGGATGAGGTGATATCAACATCGTTGGATGCTGTGCTGGACTGTTGAATGTCCTCGGATGAATCTGAAGGACTAGGTGCTGACGTAATGATGGGGAAACGAATGTGATTGGGTGATGGGGAAGTCACGTGATGTGGGGATGGGGATTGGTGGTGATGGCCGAACCACGATAACAGCGGGTAAGCACCTTAAGGGAAAAAAATATGTTTTAACTTACACCTAACACCAAAAATATTTCATCTTGTGCTAAATCAAGTCAGATAACCTATTGCATATATGAACTTATACATAATTAAACTACCGATCTCTTTTAGGAATATGAACATGATGTGATACCAAAAATTGATATACATCAGAACTTGATATATACAGTACTACCAAAAAATACAATTGGAGTAAAATAGTTCTGTCCCATTTTTCTAGAGGATTGGTACTGATCAGTTAACACATTGTGGAAAATGCAGATTTATTATATAACATTAAAACATTTTAGAGGGAGATCAAGAATTTCCTCGGCATCACATAATTAAGCTGCGTAACAAAAAAAGTTATAAAATAGTATATAGCTATTAAAGCAGCTTTAGTAAAGTTATATCAACTAGTTGATTTTTGTTTTAGATTTGTGTCTTCTTTCTTGGTAATAAACTTTAAAAAAAATCTATAAAAAATGTCATAATCTCAACAAAAGCAACAATGATTCATAAAAACTAATTGACGAAACACGTTCGCTGAGTAATCAGCGTGAAGAACGGTATACTTTAAAATATATAATTCCGTTTGTTTTTAAGTGATGTCAGTTATCAATATGTTATCAATGTTATCAATCAATAGCTGAAGAATTAAATTTCTCGAAAAATATTCAATTGCTGAAATAATTAAATTGTCATTTTTATAAAGATAAAAAGTTAGTGTTTTCTTACCTAATGGCCAAGGATGGTGCTGCGCCGCTGGGGTGACAGGGTGATGATGCAGAGGGTTGATGGGTAGTCCACCTTCCCTAAGCATCGCCCCTGCACCCCAGGCCCACCGTCAGGAGGGATGACCTGTAGCGGGTGAGAATGGTCGGTGTAAATGATGGTGAAGATCAATGGCTGTGCTGACGGGGACAGGAATCGTCGCCGGTGGCAATGAGGTAGGCGGCGGAGAAGGTGACGCCGTCGAAGCCGTGATTGATGGCGGAGGTGGTGAGTTTGCTCCGAGGCTGAGGTCAGAGTCGGAGGTTGTGCTCGCTGCGCCAGGACTAAGAGGAGGTGAGTTGCTTGTTCGGCGGCTATCAGCGGATTCTGGTCGCTTGTGGTGGCCGGTGTTGTTGTTCGTTAGCGAAGGATGGCCGTGGATTTGACCGCCTTGTTGGAGTCTGAGAAAACGAAAAAAACAGATACTAAAATACTTGTAATACAAAATGACATTGTTATTGAGCTCTATATTTGAAAGAAAAGACTTCAACCGCTTGCTTTAATATAAATAAACATCATCTTCATAAACTTCGGACAATTCCGAATTATTTGATTAATTATTCCGTTAATTTTGCAAATATAAAACAAAAGATTAACATTCAATTAACGTTCTTGTGATTCGTCCCCCTCTCCTCATCGAAGGCCATCATTGATCTTTACACGTGACTTTGAGTCCTCCCTACTGACATCTGTTAGCAAACACAATAAGTTGATCAACGCTCTACTAATACATTTTCAAATATTGAACTTTTTATTCTTCTCTTAAAAGCGTAAGCGACATTTTAGAGACGACTTTCTTTTTGTGTTGATCAGGGGTGGGCAAATAAGAGAGAGCTCAAAGATCTTACCGGAATTCTCCAGATGAAATATGATCACAAAAATGTGTGTGGGGAGTGATCTATAATAATCATCTAATGTCATTATTGAGTCTATAATAATTGACAATACCAAAAGGGTTGTTATTGGGTGAGTCATATTTGCCAGTTTCAGATTTCTATATAATTAATGTGACAGTTAAAAAAGAAATGCTCTTTTTAGGTGACGAAAGGAACTTTCAAACAATGTTTCATTATGTAGCTGAAAGGTTTATTTAAACACTCGTCTCTTTATAAGTGGTATCAATATATATCTTGTTCCTCTTATTGTGATATTCTTATTAATATAAGGGATATTGAATCCGGTCAGATGAGAATGACCAATATGGAACTCAGCGTTGTTTCGTTCAAGTCACCCTGGCAGAGATGGACTGGGTCACAAATATTTTTAGCCAGTGAGTACTTGGCCCAGTGATCCACTGACCCAGAGTGACGAAAATGACCCAGTGACCCTGTGAGTCACGAATTAAGTGACACAGGTGTTCCAGTGACCCAGCCCAATATTTCACTCTGGTAAATGGTGGTGTGACCCGGATGGCCTTTTGGAAGTGTTATACTTTTTTGCAAACTTGGATCAACTCAATGCTATATATACTACAGAAGAAAGTATCCCACAGAAAGCACTTGTCGAAGCATGCAGCTGAAGTTTTCATCTGTATTCTATAATTCAAATTGAAATTTGGAAAATAGAATGAAATAGAAAATTTAAAGAATTCAGTATCTGAACTATAAGCCTACGTCACGCTTCCACTATAAAATAATGAAACATCATTGAAATAAAGAGTATATTTTTAAGACTATATAAAAATTCGAAAATAAAGAAACCTCAAGTTTTCAGAACAATAAGAATACTTTCTATCTATACCTATTGCTTTTTAGTTACAGAATTCTATGTCGTCTCATCCCTGTCTCTTAACTGTTGTAATCATAATAGGAAAAGATAACATGATTCTAAACCCCCTCCCCCTACTTAAAGTGAAATGTTGAAATCGATCATTTAAGTAAATAGAATTGGAATGAAAGCTTCTTCTTTTCCTATATATATTCTTCTTCCTTTTAACATGAGTTTGATTTACACAAGTGATGCTACAAAAGATCACCAGAGGGGAGGTGTTTGTTTAAGTCTACGGAGAATTATTGCTACTTTACTTCTTGCTAATTCACAAAAAGAACAGGATGGAGAAACTTAACGCGCTTCACTGGAACTTGAAGAGTATATTTATGAATATTACGAAGGACATGCAAATGGTGGAGAGTTGTCTCTTTGGAATCCAAGCAGCAGCAGCAGGATTGGAATATTTTTTACAATTCATGACGGTACTGGATACTGAAATCCAGCATGTAGATAATGTATAGTTTCTTAATAATTATATTAGAACATTGTTAATCACCATGTCTTCACGTGCGAAAACAACAAAGAAATTATGAATTCTCTAAATATTTAATGTTATCATTCTGAATTTCAAATGCTCATGTTACAGAAAACAATTTTTTTTTGTTTCTTTATAATATATTTTTATATTCTCTTCTGGATAAAAATATAGTTCATATAAAGTACAAGATATAATACATTTAAACAATAACAATGTAGAAAACATAGTTGTCCAATTCAATATACCAATTATTAACTTTTTCTGTACATCAAGATTACAATAGTCATTGACATAAACCAACACTCATCGTGTTCAACTTGTCCATTCATAATATTGTAGTTCTTCAGCATATTTATTTGAACGAGATGCATTTCATAACTTAAAATAATAAATTACATAACTTAATCAACCATCATATACACATAGAACAAAATTCTCAGATTCTTTTGCAAGCACCATTTGAATCAGTATGAATATTATACAGTCTAATGATTGATATTCATTTACCAGCACCTCTTCAGTTTAATATATTAAGCATAATATAGAGTTTCTATCCACTTGTGTAATAACGTAACCTACACTATCATAATATTTATTACCACCCCATTATCCAAATCTCATTTCAATAACTATTTACAAAACAAGGAGTAATATATATCCGTATACACCTTTCAATTAACATTTTAACCATTTATCGGTTTGATGATAATTAATTGACAAAATCACATGATAGCGTCCCTTTTGTTCGATTTAGCACATCCCATTGAAACTCCAATAATGTGAACAGTATTTGGCTATTCGCATATAATGCGTGTTTGTGTTTGGTGTTGCCATAATTAGAAATTTAGAATGGTTTCTATGTCTTTGTTGATGCATAAACGAAATTATAATTGACGATACGTTTATGAAAATGATTGTTTTCATTAAGTATATACCGTCGCTTAAACTGTCATTGGGTAGAAAAACCGTAATCAGACTAAAAACGCAAAGTCGCAATAAAACAACATTCAATTCTACTGCAATCGAATACAGCGCTATATAGTGATGGTGTCCACAGCCGAATCAATTATTATTGTGGGGCAGCTGAATATATCGTATCATCCTTCTTTTATTGGAAGAAGAGGTAAATAATAACCCAGAAGAATTTGCTTTCGGAGATTCTGTGGCATAATGGTGATTTAGTATACTGATGATGCCTTTGCTTTCAGTAAAGGCGAAACGTCCACGTATATAAAACAAAGAAGTTTTTGTTAGTGATGATACTGGCGAAAGTCCAAAGAAGTTACTGAATAATCAGAAAGCATTTCGTAAAATATTTACAAACTTTTGTGGAATTGTCGATATAATGAACGAAGGCTATTATCTTTACTGTATTAAATATTTTCATTGACTGTATCTCAAGTTTTATTTGCATTTGGAATTCGATGGAAATGATTGGTTATTGGTGTAAGTCTTACCCCCAACAGCCAACCCTGCTGGGGGGTTCGCTGCCATAAGCGATTTCGTTGTCACGCGATTTCAATATCTTAAAAAAACTATAATATTAAAATAATTCACTTTATATATTAACACTCTTTTTCTTCTAAAGTATAAATATATCAGTTTTTGCAAGAAAGATTTGGAAAGTTCTGAAAATAAAGTTATTTTTTATTGTCATACGAACTTAACTATTCTATTGGGTCTATTTAATTATCTACAAAATAGCCTTTGGAGGTCTGGTTAAGTTATTTTAGTTTGTTTTGTCCTCGATTGGATCGGATTTCAGTAAATTCTGCCTTTCATCACTTAATACATTTTTCTCTTTATAAAAATATGTTTAAATCGCTTCTTAACCCTTCATGTATACCAAACAAAACATCTTTCTTTATACAATATGTAAATTGGCAACTCTGAAAATTGCATTGCTTCAGTAGTATAGCACTATGTATATACACTACACAGTATATAGTAATGTAAACTGCAGCACTTGAGCACTCGTGATGGTTGTAGCCATCCAGCTATTGTTGATTTTAGTAAACGCTTCAAATGACAAATATACATACAGCACAAAGTGTATATACAAACATAATACTATTAGTACTGTACATTCTATACAAAACACTTTTCGTTATCAGGTCGCATTGTAGATGTTACTGTAAACTATGATGTGGAAAAATTGTATGGAAATTCAGTCAGGAAACAGCTGATAATTGCAAGTTAAGCCAGAAATTCTGTATTTTATATTTATTAATGGACTAAAATTATTTTTGGCAAAGTTATTTATTTCGATACTTCAATTTGCTTTCATTATTTACGAAGACATACCAAAATAATTGTTTCAAAGAACAGTGCTATAGCTTGAGTTTTGAAAAGCTATATATATAACTGATAAGATTTGCTATCAGCCTATTACTCGTACGTATTTGTATGAAAGCATGCAAGAAATGTTATTATGTACTATAATTAATCTTATGCTTATGATATTAGATCTGCAATTAAATATTATATTATATTACTATACACAAAAAGATGAATATATAGTCAAAAGCAGCTTCACCTATATAAAAAGGTGAAATAATAATAAGAACAACCACTAGTCTCATGGAGCAGTATTAAACATTCATCATAAGAGAATTCCAAAAAATATTGACTATTGAGTGAAATCGATTATCATTATTCAAGCATAATCATTCAACTGAAATGTAAATTAAGAATCTCATTTCGCAATCGCTTAACTATAAAAATTATCACGAATTTTAATATGATTAATATTCAAAATCCAGAAGTTTTTCATTAAAATCTTCATTTAAAAATAATAATAATAATAATATTTTAAAATAACCTAATGTGCAATACAATGCATCGTCTCTTTAAATTTACCATACACCTTCATACCAAATTAATATCATGTTGCAAACCTAACTCATCCCTATTTTATCGGTTTATTTATCCAGATCAGAAATGGCATGCTCTCATTACCGTATGAGTCCATCATAGTTGCAAAGCGTAAGAGCTGTTATAAACATTCACTCGGTTATTTATAGAGTAAACTGAGTCTATTAGACAAAGTGAGTACAAAAATAGCATTAGTCACTCACTCAGTTTATGTGTTGGAACATTTTAACAAACTAACAGCATAAATATACAAGATCTGCATCATCGATGAAAACTATAGGGAGGCAATAAATAGTTTTGTTCAATATTTTGGGTATAAATCAATTATCTTTTTATTACGCCGATTTTTGTTATTATACCATCACCACGATACTATTTTGTTAATTCTTCGAATTAAATTTAGATTTTTATGTAAAACTACAAAGAGTGTTATAAATAACTGCTCACTGAGGAGCCCTTCCACAGCAATATCAGTACATAATTCTTCAAATCGGTTACAGTAAAAAAAGTTGATCAAAAAAGGGATAAAAGTTCAGAAAATGATAAAAACTGAAACAAGTGAAGCAAAGTCAGTAAAGGTTGATATAACGACATTAGAAAAATTATGTAACTGGTACAGGTATGGTATCTGAAAGTATGTAATATATTCTAAAATAATAAAGCAATTTATTTCATAGTTATCTACACCCAGCAGTAGAAACCCAAATTATAGGTAGTGTCTTAGTGATTAACACATCTTTTAAGTACCAAAAGAGTTGTTTGCTATAGAGATTTCACTTTATGCCATTAAAAACGTTTTAATTCAGATAAAATAAACTTAATAAAGTTAATTTGAAGGATGGTATCATTTTCGAAGCAGATGTTGAACGATAACGGCGTCATTGAACATCTGCATATTTCAATAGACCTGTCGTTTCAATGATATAATTTTATGTAAGAAAAACAAGGACATGCCTATTCATTTTGTGATGTGTAATACATTGGAATCCCAGATACTATATATATCATATCGCCTGTATTGAATAAGTAGCTATAACATTCTATTTCTCAATTTAATACTATTTATTATCTTGTTCTGATGATCCAAAAACTATATTAGCAAAATTTTATGAATCGCACTTCAAAGGGTATATTATCTAATTTGTATAGTAGAATGAATCAAGACACTACTTCTTGAATAATTATTCTATACCAGTAGAAAACAGAGTTGAAGTATTGAAAATTGCAAAGTATAAATAAGAAAGAAATAGGAAGAACATCTAAACAAGGGGAAAAAATAGAGCATGCAAGATTCACAGTAATTATAATTATCAAACATTTTTCAACTGGTTCAAGGAAGAAACCATAAAGAGAAATTCTCGATTTCAACAGTTTATTTTACACTATTTCTTAAGGATATTTTAACTTAAAAACAGAAAATACATCACCACAAAAAATTGGAAAATATACTTTGCAAAATACCACAAAAAATACAAATGGAGATTATTAGAATAATCTCCATTTGTTTGTAATCTCCCTATATCTTCTGTTGTGTGATGACAAGTAATTGTGTGATGTCATATTGCTCAAATGGAATGGAAAATTTGACCAAAAAACTATTATATAGGGAGGGGGTGTTTTATACGAGGAGGGATTTAGAGGGGTGATAATTCTGTGTATATGTTTTGTGTATGTAAAAAGCAAATGAAGATTTATATCAATATACCGTGTTGGGAAGTAAATTGAAAATTAAAAATGCAATATTTTTCTCAGGAAAGTTTATAATACATTACGAAAGATATAAAACATTTCAAAGGATACTCGTAGTATTTAAATTCTGCAAAAACACAATCATTATAATGGTTTTTTTTTTTCATATTTCAACGACTTACTTTGAATTTACTAATGCGACATACATAAAAATATACTGTAGGGCCTATGCTGTGGTGTATATGCGTGTTATTTCCATACTGGGTCAGTAGTTGTTATGAAGAGTAATATACTAGCCGATACTAGCGAAATTGTTTGATATTATTTTTGTTTGCTTCTCTGTTATATGAAATTCCATGCTCATGTGTTTGAACTATCAGGAATTTCATAAATAAGCGAGGAAAGCATAACAAAAATAGTGGTCAAAGGAAATGAAACTTTCGTAGATTTATATTCGATATGAAAAATAGGTCTGTTCGTAAACAGAAGAAAATGATCAACACACGTACTTTTTTCTCTCTCTTCGGTTTTCAAAGAGAAATGTTTCTTCGAAAATAACAGCATTTCTGATGAGGCTGTCAATAATGATGTACTGTATAAAAATGTCTCAGTAATGTCGAATATTAGCTCTCTGTGCCGTTAACACTTTATAATAAACATGGGCAGTGAGAAAAATGAAAATAAGTAAGTTGTTTCTGAAATGAAACATTGACGTATTTGGATGAAACATCATTCTGACAAATGAAATCGGTTCTGATCAATTAATCCTTCCCAAAGTACACTCCTAACCCAAACCATAAAAAAATCTACTAAAACCAAGAAGACAATGGTCAGACTTCCCCCTCCATTTTCAACTCGACATTTATCCTTTCCCCTTATTTGATTCCATTAATACTAATACGATCAAGTCCCTTACATCAACAGAGGGCACTCCCCTTTTGCTAGCCGAAAAAAGTAACATCTTTGTTCAATCGACTTACTTGCGTATTTAACAAGTTAATGTTTAGTAGGTCCTCCGTTATTTTCATACTGACGGTTTTAGTTGAGCCCCCACGTGCTACGAGGGTGATCATTACCCTGGGTTTTCAGGAGAGATGATGTGTGCTAATAAACTTTGTTTTCTTCTGATATTGTTGTTTTTTTAATCATTTTGTTGATTTTTTTCTGAGTTATGTGAATTAGGTATGTTCCTTGAATGTGTATAAATTTTCATTCATTGGAAATATGGAGATAAGATATCACCAACTATAAGCTTCGGTACTCTGTACCATATAATTTTCTGATACAGATGGACAGATCATCAGACAACTGGAAATTGCATTATCTTTTAACACGTAATATGTCGCAATAGTGTTAGAAACTGCTAGATAGTTTAAATATCACCATTTTTAACATTGTAAAACAGGAATAATAAGTGATATACCATATATCTGTTCTTTGGTGTGATCGTTGATTCGCTTCAATTATCTGAAATCTAAATGGGACGCCGAGTCGTTGTTGATTTCAAAATGTTACACATAGTGAAGGAAGTTGACCTACATGATAGGTTGGTGGTTTGGTTATACTTTAATTATAACTAAAACTACATTATACCATCTCTATACTTATACCCCGGTATTGCTACAATTATTTAGAACAATATCTAAAATTTCGAAAGCGATTTTTTTTCTCGAGCTGTTCGTGAGACAGTATACTGTACTGATGATAGCAACAAAATACATCTTTATTCTGAAGACATGCATGTTTGTATTTCTGTGCTGGTTTTAAAATAAATATTGACTGCAGTTTGTACAGGCAAAGTTATTTCTTTTAAGTAAAAAAAATATATGATAAAGGGGTATTTTTTTCCTGCGGGAAGCCATCTTTTACAACACAGCTTAGCGTTTCTTGGGGGCGAATACAATAGGGAACAAATAAAGTGAAACGGGATCTATGGGTTGGAAAAGATGGCTTCCCGCTGTAAAAAAATACAGGTTTAACATGCAGTAACATCAGATTATAATACAAATAAGTCACCAAAACTGAATGAAGCAATTGCCTATATGTAGAACACACTTATTGTAATAATTGGCGGCTATTTCAGTTTGTTATAGCCCCATGAAACAGTTATTGGTTTACAGAAACCAATTACTGTTCAGAAACGTTGCGATAACCGTTAATTCCATGAATTTTAAGGCTTTGATTTTCAATCAAAAGTTTTTGTATAGCGTTGTTTTACAGAACAGAATTTACGCTAAAAACACTGTTTACTGAATCAATAAATTCAGAAACAAACACAACTCGACGAATCGTTTCAGGGTGAAAGGTAAATAATAACCAAAACTTCCCTTTTCAAGCAATCATTCAGAGATTTTCCAGGGAAAACTTCATATGCCCTTACTTAAAATACCCAGGATTTATCTGTCCTGAAAATGAGCTCATATGATATGTTAACCCTGCTGTAGTACGTGACGCTTCCATCTTTGTATCTAAATCTCTTCAACTGAATCTACCCAGCAACGCCAAAGAACAACTCTAATCCTCACCATATATTTTATTCATTGAGGGTTCAGAAAATCAAATGGGGTGGAAAGGGATTCAAAAGTCCCATGGCGAAATACAACTTCAATAAACTCATGTCTACGAAAGTTTAGGATCACATCATACTACACAAAGGTCAAAGGATGTGATGTACTATTATACTGTTGGGCTATAAAGTATAGATCAAAGTATAACTACTTATTTATTAAGTCAATAATCCTAATTGAAAATTTTTGTATTTTTTTGCAATGCTTTGAGAACCTAAAGTATAGCAGGTACTCCAAATCTCGCTCCGAAATCCGATAGAAGTAAATATTTAACATACTAAAAATCACTCATATCTATCTATGAATGCGTTATGTAAAAGAAAACGTCAATATATTTCTTTAATGATCTGTTTTCTTTACATTACTAACAATAACGTATAATTATAACTTCCATTTTTGAATGGAAGATCTGATCAAAGGATGATCAATGGAACTTAACAAATTATACAATCCTTATAAGACCATTGATTTAACATTTTCATCAATAGAAAATTTAAGACTTGTTGTAACATAGCTGCAATGTAAAACTAGCCAATGTTACCCGAGAAATAACCTTTTGTTCTTCCACACTGTACCCAGCAGAAGCGCATCGCTTCATTTTCTGTCGCATTCATCATCATGAGAAGACGAGGCGTGTAAAGAGCTCGATATTTTACACTTACTCAAACCCTTTGTGTTACTGATTGCCGACAATGTGACGAACTTTATATATGAAACTGTATGTATCCACTCATAATACGCAGCATGCATATATTTACAATACATATATTATGCAGGAAAGGGAGATTAAATAATACAATTTGCACACTTCATCACTTATGCTCTGCTGGGAATAACAGAATTAATGTGGGATATGTTTTTTTTTAATCTCACTTTTTTTACAGCTTGTAGAAATAAATAATCCTCTGTCCTTGAAATAAAAATTTAGGAAAAAAATTAAGGGAATGTATTAACTAGATTTCATATTTACGGAGAATTTTGTATCAATTCCATATATTCATGGTAACTTTGATTAAAGACTATAATTGGGAGATTTTTTTTTAGAATGGATCGATGATACTCTGGAAATATTTAGTTAGTAAATTCCTCTCCAGTTTCCTCCATCATATAAATTTATAATGGAATGCAAACTTTCAAAGTTATTTAGAAGTTTTGAAAATGTAACATTTCTGATTTTGGCTTAGTAGAAGATCATGATGGGAAAAGTCCTGTAGACCTTATATTAAATTAGACAAAGAAAACATAAAAACTGATAAATATTAACTCAGTTGTATATTGTATTCACATATTTCCAGTATTTTCCATTTTCTTAGTGCTAGCCAGCTTCATCCATATATATTAATTCAGTATGTGGAGGAGGAGGGAGTCTGTATGGGAGGGATGGGTTTGTGTCATTCGATCCGCCCCTTTGCTGCTGCTGTATTCAAACTACATGCAGCTTTGTGTTCAAATCCCCAGCGAGATGTAGGGATGTGATAAGAAATAAACAGCTTTTCACACAAATGCAGATGGCGAACAGTTGCATGGAAATTTCAAGGAAATAGAAAAACAATTTGGAAAGTGGAAAAGATACAAAAGTATACGTTTCTCTGCTGTAGTGTGCTGAAAGAAATAGAGATGGCTCAGAAAATATTAATGTAATGGTACAATAGAGGAAGTGTTTTTTTGTGCATAACAGATTCACGAGCGCGACGCTGCAAATCACATCTGATGAGGAAAAAAAGTACGGAAGCGATGATTACATTATAGGATACAGGAGTGCCTGTACATTTTTGACCATTTCCTTACGTATCTTGTGATTAGAACAATATATTAAGAAAACTTACAGCTGGTTTGAAGGCGGATATATTATTGGATTATGAATGTGTAATAGGCTCTACTAAGCTGCTATTCTCGCTAAAACTGCTAGTATTATGTTGTGTGCACAATGTACCAAGTTATAGGTACATCAATCAATGGCATTCTCAAAATAAATTAATTACGTATCGTAATGGTAATCCGTATACCTCAGAGACGCAGTGAGTATATAGTGCTTTTATTTAAAAAAAAATGTGGTTAAATCCGAAACTATGATGAAATTTTTTAAGAACAGTAATTATATGTAAATACTTACGCAAATAGAATATATTAGAGATATTGTAATTTGCAGCAATTTTTGAAATTATTGAAGTGAACCTATATCGGGAATTAATGTCTACACAATGAAAAACCATGTCACAGAAGCATTTTAGCTAACTTGTACTACAAAGTTATATATATTGTTCCATGTCTATAGATACATGGAAATGTAATATTCTGATATACATTCATCCAGCTCCCACATACACAATAGAGCAACCCACTTCCTGTTTACACGACGTTTAAATTAGTTTGTGTAATATGAAACAGTTTGATTGTGATAGAATATACACTCCTAAACGATTTTACTGCAAAATTAAGCCTTTGTTTTAATGGAAGCACATGTCACAACCAAATGTCGCTATATACCTTATTACAACACACAACCCAACAAAACAGTCAGCATTTCAAAGCTCGCTGCTTTATTTGGAGTATATGGAATTCCTGTTATATAAATATTATAGTATGAAGTTTATAAAACACAAAGAACTTGTATATGGCATCTGACATGAAAGCATTTTAACTGATATTATTATGCCAGAAATGTTTTGAAAACTGTATTATACAAAAGTCATTTTTTGTCAAAATATATGAAAAGATATGTTAGTTTCAAGGCAGGCTTATGTACCATTAAATGATATGTACCAGTATATATATGATTCGATATTTTTTACAAAAAGTTTCAATGAAATGTGCGAATGGGAAGTCAAATGAAGTTTGTTATGTTATTTATATGTTGTGAACAGTAGGCTGAGAGCCTGAAACACATCAGATGTGATTATATTAGAAATTAAAATGTATATATTGCTAAGAGCGAAATAGACATGAAATTTTATATAAGTTTATTATCTCAAATAGTAAGTTAAATTATACGCGATTGTGGACATTATGGTATATTTAAAGTTTTCAATATTGAAACATTTTAAGTTTCAGTACATTAAGTTATTTGCTGTAAGAAAATTTCAGATGTAATTTTATATTAAACCATAATAATTTTCTTCTGGATGAAAACTTCAAAATTAAGCAAAAATAATACAAAAAGATTTATATAGGTTTCCAGTTTTTTTTTACATTCCTATGGAACTATTAATATTTTGCGTTCCAGTAATTTCCATTAGAAACTGCACTAGTACCTTCATTAAAGCATTCCAAATAGTGGCTCTTAATATCCATGTCTGTATACAACTATACATCCAACGCGATCCAACGTCCTTTTAAATAAAAGCATAATTTGATGTAGTTAAAGGTTTTACTTTTAAAAGTGGATTCGATTAACATAAGAAACACAACACGATATACCTCGAAATCGATGTGTTTAATGATTTAATCCGTTCCGACTGTTTATCCAGGAAAAAAACTTTCGTTCCAAGTGATGCTCATCCAGGAAGCATAATACATCTCATCCATATCATTAAGATATTCATAATCGGATTATGCTGAATATCTTAATGATGAAAATTAAATAGAATATCTTAATGTTTTATGCTAATTATATTAAATGTGCTCGCTCATGTATTGAACCAGAGATCCGTTGTGTTACTTAATTAGTTAATTTCACAAATCCATATGTATTATAGTTTTATAAAGCTTAATCAGTTACGTTTTTACATATACATAAATATTTGCGTGAAAATGAACAAAATGCTGCAATGGAACTTGCAGATCTGCTTTTAAGGAATTCATAAACTACATTAAGGAATTCAATGATATACAAACCAATAATCTGTTAATAAACATCTTACAGCAGGCACGATGTTGCTGATGAGATTTCATATGTATACTGTATATATACCACCACATATAAAACTATAACATACACCAACATTTATCATCATTTACAAATCTTCAACCATCACCCTGCACATAAAGTACTAAAAGCAACAACATACATTATTTCATTCCCCTATTCTGATTTCATATCCTTAAGTCACGCTTGGGGCAAAACTCAATAATATTCTCATTCAATTGAAACCAAATGAAAGCTCTATTTCCCTATATCGTTCCGTATAATACCATCTTTTTAAACAAAGTATCATCATAATAACTTTTTCTCTTTACAAAAACAAAATTGAATTGTACTTCTAAACGATATTCCACAAGCTTATTTGGATATGAAGCAAGGAACACCGAAGGGTCATAACCAGAAGAGGAGTAATTATATTTTGCAAGGGGTTTCAGTTCATGGAGAATAAAAGAATAAATCCGTGTTGCATTTAGTCTGCATTATAAATATGGAAATTATTCCATACATGATTTGTTTTACTTTAATAATATTAATTTATTTGACAGAATGAGAACACATATTATCCAACACAAAATCTCTGCACAACCACAAATGAATATTTCTGTGAACTGTCACCTGAAATTTATATAATAATACTGGTATATCCGAACTGATGTTCAGGGAAAAAGCTCTTCTACGGAACAAAAAGATTTGCATCATATTTTTAATTGAAATATTAAATTAAGTACTAATTCTATATAAGAATAGTGATATTCAATAATATCAATATGTTGCAATACTGTTGTATTGGTGCATTAACACTAGTCAACTTCAGTATATAAATACACCGAGAAACCTTGAAATCTGAATGTCCATACGCCTCTTATTCTGGATAGTGCAAACTACAGCATTTGCATTTCCTTATAATGTCATAAATGATCCAAAACACTCAGAATAACGATCAGCAGCGCTATATATCATAAGGAACTGATATTCACGCTGAGATTTATGCTATAAAGCAGGGTTACATGAGTTAAATATGCTATTTTATACAATAAATAGACCTCATTGTGATTACTGATTAAATATTAAAGTTTTCCTATATTATAAAATAATGGTGCGTATTTTTTTTTTTTTTTGGAATTTCTCACTTATTCCAATAATTTAATTAAATTTCACTGGATGTTTGATGCAATAACATTCTATATTTCATATTTATACAATTCTAACAGCGAAATAAAGAAATGTACTTCTGTTGTCCGACTCAGACACTCCGTAATACTGTAAACTTTAGAAACCATCAAGAAACTCCCCTAACTGTTGTCGACCCTGTGAAAGCAACCCCCTAAGGGCTCGAATGTGCTGATTATTATTGCTATCTCAATTTGTGCTGGAGTATCTCTAGCGTTTGATCCTTGCTTAATTTGACGAAAACCTTTGCCTGTGATATCACATGGATCAAATCCGCTTATTGTTGCTGCTACAAACAAAAGCCGTCTTCGTTGCTTGTTAGAAAATGAGACACAACACCGTAATCCCTATCACCGACGCCTAGAGACGCCTGGAGAGGATGGAACGAACACGACGCCAAGCAGGGACGATGCAAGGAACAACTAAGAGGATATTTTTATAAAATTAGGAAAAAATTATGCCAAATTTATCGATTGTTAGGAAAAACAATTTAAAGTTTTGCAGTTATTAAATTATATCACAAATAATCCCGGTGCTGCTGGTTTATTATAATTAGGAAAGCACTATTTGACATAATAAAAAGTTGTTATTTGGAAATTTAATAATAATATTGTCTTATATTATTATATTATGTTCAAATCTTCTTTGAGTTTTATATCGTTATAAGAACATCGAAAAGTTCACAGTCGCATTTTTGGGGGGTATTATCATTTTTTACATATTTACGTATATTTCGGTGAAATAGTTTTGATGAAAACTTTAATTACTTAGGTGTGTTATATAGGTTACTGGCTATTCCTATAAGTATACGAATTATAAGCTTTTATACTCTCTCAAAAGTTAAATGATGAAGTATTTTCTTATCATATAAACATACAGTGTAGCATTGAAAGAAACCTCATCTTTATAGTGCATATCAATGGAATATTTTCCTCAGCTTGCATATCAGAGAAAATGATTTTCTACTAGCGCTCATCGCTAATAAGTATATAACTACTGTGACTCTTGCTGGAATGATATATGAGTTGTCAACATTTATACATTCAGTTTACTTAAACCCTTATTTCTTTACAACTATACATACACCTGAGACTGTATAAGTTAGAATTATGGTTGATTGATTGGAAAGTAATATTCATTCGTCATTCGACCATTTATCCATTATCCTGACTCTTTGACTCAATAACATAGGCTGTATAGATAAAACCGTCTGTGAATTAGAAAACATGTGTATCTCGTCATAATTTGTATTCTTCCATTATCATATATTATATTAATATTAGTGTTACGACAAGTCGACCACACAAATACATAATACTTGTGATTTTTTCCCCCTTTGACAAAAACGAATTCAAAAATAATGCTGAATAGTATTCTTTTATCTTTAGATATTAACATGTTTTACGAGCATTATTATTTTCATCACAAATTCAATGATGAATAGTATTCTTTTATCTTTAGATGTAAACGTGTTTTACCAGCATTATTATTTTCATCACAAATTCAATTAATGTGATGTTTAAGACGCTGGATATTCAAACAAAAAAGAATCATTATAAAGGTCCCCGTTCTGTCTGATGTATTTGTGACGCCACTGTCAATTTCTATTTTGTTTCTCATGGTTATATTGAAAGTTATTAAAACGCACCGCTACTCTTATAAAGAAACCTTCCACAAGATTAAGCTAAAACATCACAAGAATATTTAACAGGGATACGTCAATGTAGAGAAGAGATAGGGGTAAAATGATGCGTTCTTATATTAGGTTAGGAAATAATAGCTGTTATATATTTTACAAAAAGATCATTTCAGTTAATTTTTATGCATGGTTGTATATGAACTATATTTATAAACGATATTATTCTGCTTTTTTCTTCTTCTTATGAACTTGTATTACATGTTATATCTGAAAAGTCATTTTATATATTTAAGAACTGCTTTAAGTATCTTTTACCGTTAAAGAATCAATTTTTAATTGAGTAAGCCAATCCTCTGTTGAAAATCGAGTTTATATTTGAATCTTAAACGTGTAGTTTATTTTCAGCAGGAGGTCTCATTTTCCCATACACATATCTCGTTTCACTTTCTTTGTTCTCTATTGCAAAAAATACCTGTAATCTGTGTTGGTAAACGAGACCTCCTGATGAAAAATAATAGGCCTTTAAAGGCCCATTATTTTTCAGCGGGAGGTTCCGTTTTCAAACACAAATTAAAGGTCCCTTGAGAGCGTGTGAACAATAGAGAACAAAGAAACTGAAACGTGATATGTGTGTGGGAAAATGGAACCTCCCGCTGAAAAATACTACTTGTGTGTTTCGGAACTGTACGCAGTGGTGACGCCAGCGTCGTGTCCAACAGGGGGGCAGTGTGTGTCCGATGGGGGGTCTCACAATTTAAACGAATTTTTTTTTTTAACTTTTTTTCGTGTGTCTAAAAAGTCGAAACTTATAAAAAATGGCTGAAAAGGGTAGTGGTTTTTGGTTTCTTAAATTGAGTGGACATAAAACATTAGTGAGGCTGTTAATTGAGGCGTAGCGTTAGCGAAGCCTCGTCTTATACAACACTTATATGCAATCGATGTTTCCACTTCATTGACA